>RPOG01001804.1:58763-124662 GCA_008086565.1 Thalassoma bifasciatum
TTGCAGCTCATTAACAAGCAGCTCCTCAAAGACATTGATTGTTTTAGATCATAAATAAATATACATCAGTCCTTTCTGAACACTCCTGCTCGTCTGAAGAATATCTTCTTTCTGGTTTTATGGGTGGACCATAACTTATGAAAATTGACAGCGGAGAGTGAGTGAGAGGGAGGTCGCTGATGGGCGATCGACATTAACTTTAATTGGAGAGAGCGGCGCACTGCACGTAAGCGCTTGATTGTCTTTTACCTCGGGGAAAGTAGAGTTCCATCTTTTACTGTAACTACGCCTATTCCACGAGCTGAAGTTGCTGAACCCTCCATTTTGCATAAATCCATCCCTTGATGAGCAGAGCAACATAACGCAGGCTGATAGCACACTTAAGCAGGGGCGTGTCCAGACTTTTAGACTGGGGTGCCCCGACCAGAGCACTGATTTATATAGCACTTGGGCCATGAATTGTGTAAGCCCATACTCCAACAAATATTGTTTGTTTTTGCTTGTTTGTGTGTTATGAAAAAAAACACACAGGATAAGAGGATACAGCTTAAAGAAAAATAATTGTTGTTATTTCATTTAGCCAGTTTCGCCAAATAGTCGCCAAAAATTTCTCTTTATCTTTTTTTTCCCTCCCTGGAACACATCAGCCAACCCAAAAAGATGAATAATGCTTCAGAATGAATTACTGTGACGGAGTGGTGGAATGTTATGTGTTTTATTTTATTTTATTTGGGGGGGGGGGTTGAACATGGTGGGCCAGTCCGGTCCAAAATGCCAGGGCCGATTTTTTGTCCCAGTCCAGCCCTGCTAACAGCTGGCTGTCACTCATAAACAGTTAAATGACAACTAAAAGGTTCACATCTATCAGAATCTTATTCACTGAGTGGTGAGACACAGCCCCTAACTGACAGCAGCAGAAGAGAGCTCTGAACATCTTCACAGGTCTAACATGGAAAGGATTTCTTTTTCAATGTCATAATATCAAATCAAAATAAGCCCTGGAAAATCTTGGTATGGGCAGTGACGGGCAGGAGGAGTGACTGTCAGATTATTAGAATTAGAGAATTATTGACTTAAAGTAAAATTAATCTTAAAATACTACTCTATTCCTCTGTCAGACAACACTACCACAACAGACAACCACTGCTGTAGACCTAATCTGTTTGTAAAGAGGCTTCAGATAATACTTGTTGTGAATCTTAAGACTGACAGGGTTGAACCAGGACTCCGTGTGTCATTGTCTGTCACTATACACTGAACGTTAAACTCCCCTCGCTGACTGCCGGTGCTAAATGTAATATACTCCATGTTCTGTTCTCTGGCACCAAAGTCACAATATTGCGACAAGCAACATTGCTGAATTCAATAAGCCTTAGCTGCAAATTAAGTGCCTCATAAAGTTAGTACGTTACACCAGGAGATGGCAGACATCTGTGGGTCAATGACGTGACGTCCCTTTTTTTGTGTCCGAGTGCAGTATTTCCCTCCATCATGAATTGAGTATTTCATCACATGTATTTCTTTATTCTATGAAACCTGTGTTATTTGAACACATCTTTAAACTATTAAAATATAACATGTTTTTTTGTGTTTTGGTTCCTCAAATCCCCAAAATGTCAGGTGGTGCAACCGTCCTGACAAGTATCCACAGTAATTAAACTCTAAAAATTGAATGTCAGTTATTGTAAATGGAAATTAAAAATACAGTGGCATTATTTTATGCTTGAACCTTTTAAATAAAACATTCTTTGCAAATAAAAAGAATTTTAAAGCTGTTGAGAAATTTAAAAAACTTTTGTCCCGTAATTTTCACCTTGTCAAATGTCAGGGTGGTGCAACCGTAACATTAGACTTTTATTTTAAAGTGAAGAGAATAAAACAGGAAACAGGAAACTGCATCAGCCAGAGGAGCCCAAATGACATTTGTGACCAAGTGGAAAAGTTTGTAGATTTCTCTGAAATACTGATAAAAAAGGTTTTTTCACTTCATTGGTGACTGGAACAATTTCCATGTCAGGTGGAACAACCAATGTAATAATGTGAAATGTTATTTTAACATCAAATTATTTATCTTATTCACAAATAAAAGAAATGAAACACGCAAAATGAAAATGTATGAGTCACTACAGACACTTGAGAGATACTTGCCAATAATTTCACACAGAAAAAATAACAGGAACATATAAATATATTTTCATATTAAACCAACGTGGTGGACTGTAAAAACCCACGAGTTTAATTTTTATGATTTTTTATTACTTGGATTTTTGAAACTTTACAACCAGTTGAACTGAAATCTGTTAGAAAACATAATTCTTCACTCAGAAATATGTTTTTATCCATTTTCAAAGAACTTTTTAAAAATACGTTTTTAGACCCTCTTTTTGTCATTGACCCCTGTAACTTTAATCTGAACAGTATTTGTGGGTGTATTTCTATTCAAAAATTTTTGGACTTAATGGCGTTTGGATCAAGAAGTTTAGGAACAAATCAGAGCACAAGAAAGCAAACTTTAGTGTGAGGTCTGTTGACGAAGCATTTCATCAAGCAACAGCTGACTCTGATTCTGAAAATGAACATTCACCCTCTTATGAAGATATTCAGCCATCCAATGAGATAGATGTTGCGCTGCTTCTGTACGCAGTCGTTCACCATTACAGTCCACAAGCAGCGCGTACTGGAGCTGATGCTGTGCCCCACTGTGTTTGGTGGGGCAAAATGGGTGGTCAAAACACAGCTAATGGCAAAGGGAGTAGCGGGAATGTAAGAAAAATAGCAGCAGGCAGAGTAGAAGTCATGTCTGCCCCTATACTCATACAGATGTTTTGTACTTGAGTGAGTTTAGTCCCATCTCAAACTTTGGGTCATACTAAAATTTTCTCAATAGACATGGTAGAAGTCACGTCTGCTGCTTTATTTTTACAGGTGTTTACAGAACATCTGTAAAAGTTATGTAATCTAATATGGCCACCTGGTGATGTCATAATATGCAAATAAGATGAGTAGATTCACTCCCATCACAAACTTTGGGTCATACTGATGATTTTCTCTTTTACAGTTTGCCTTGATTGCTAACCATTTCTGAGCTATTACCTTTTGAAATAGTGATTTCAAAACTGAAGATTTAATGGAAAAAAACTGTTGGGTTTTATATGTAACTCACTTTGAAGGGGGAGTGACAACAACTGCAGCTGTATTGACCAGTGAGGCTCCTTCAGTGCCAGATTGTCCAAATTAGATGAGGAAATGTGAAACAACATGTTATTGTTACTGCCAATTTCTATTACTATTTTGACTTGAAATTCTGAAGGGACCATGGTTACTTTCTAGATGATCTTGAAAAGTCTTACTTCTAGGTTTATTCATGATTGGAATCACAATTTAAAATGAGCACTAGAAAAAAAAGTAGTTTCTAAATGTCATTTCTCAGCTTCCTGATTGGGTTGAAGAGGATTGGATTGAATTGATGAGAATAAACAGATCATGGTCCTCGTGGACTGGAATGTGGATCATGGTGCCTTTCAGAGAAGTATATTTGGCGTGGTACCCATTAGACTACCATACAGACCATGGCTCTCACACAACAGGTGAACAGGCTATGGACACCTGAAGGACCCACAATGCTTCAGAGGCAAAGTAACGCATGGTTGTTTGGAGAGAAGGACGCCAGCGTGTGGTGCCACCAGCCGGTCAGTGCTGCACACACACCTGTGACCCTAACTGTGTGTCTACCACAGGCTCAGCGACTCCAAGAAAGTGGATCCAGGTTCTAGATTATGATCTTACTGACCTGATCTGGGGTCTGCCGGCCTGTCTTCTGCAAGGCAATGATGGCAGTCTGGAGGGGGTATCCCCGGGCTGTGATGGCCCCCAGCAGCTCTCTCTCTTCAGGGCTCAGAGCTGAAAGAAGCTCTGCTGAAGAGTCCCAGGACAAGGCTGTAGGGGGCACTGTGGGGGAGTCTGGGCTCAGAGACTGTAGAGAAAAAAACAGAAGCTGAGTCTCAATTCATATACTTCTGTAAATACACTTCCATGATGTGCACTGCATATACTGCACTCACTAGAACAGTGCACACAATCTAACAGGGTAGTTTTTGTCTCAAATCAAACACAGTTATCTCACACTTACCCAAAATTACAATCACATTTCACAATAGTTCACAGGTGTTCTTCTGATATTCACAGATTACAACCACTAACTGCCCTTTGATCTGCTCCCATCCTCTCCTCTATGTAAGTGATATGGGAACTGTTGAGTTAGGAAAGTGTCCAGTCTTCTACACTAATCTTTATAACTATTTTAGTGTGCCAGCTTAGAAATAAAAGTGCAGTACATCTTTTGTTACTGTCAGTGTGAACGCACTTATGCACTCAGAATAGTAAGTGTTAGTGCCACAGTACACGATTTGGGACACAGCAAGAGACTATCGGGTAAGAGGGAGAGTATGTGTGTGAGAGACAGAGTGAGTTTGTGTGTGTGTCTATGAGTGTGTGTACTTTGAAAATTTGATCCAGAAGGATGCCTGGCTCTCTCATCATGAAAAAGCTCTTCTAACTCAGCAGACTTTACAGCATCTATTTTTAGAGAAGAGATCATCAGACATCGTCAGGACATGAGTTAAAAATGTAAAGGCTCAGCGAAGCTTGTTCCTCCAGCTGACATGGAGGAACACACAAACACACACACACACACACACACACACACACTAAGTTGTTACATCTGCAAAGTTGACATTGCACAAAATCTGTTCCTGGACAAAATCAGAGGTTCATGTTACTTTGTTGCATGGTCAAAAAAAGAAAGAGTCCATAGACCTCCTTCGCTGTGCTCTTAATGTTCCTCAGCTTTGTGACTGTTTCTAGGATTGACCAGGGTAAGTTCTAATTGCATACCAAACAGCTTTCTTTGGGTTCAAAGAGTTGTCATGCACTCATCTGCATCAACCATCAATACACGTGCTGTGTCAAAGGCCCTTATATATGTCCAGTCATTACACAAGCACAACCAAAGCTGCGTTCAGACAGTAAGGTTTTCCTCATAAAAAACACTAACCTTAACTTCAGAGTGTTCCAGACATATGATGTTGAACACTGTAAAAAAAGTGTCTATCAATGAAAAGGTAATGTTGTTGTAGCAAGTGGCAATAAAACTTAAGAGTGAAAACTTCAGCCTCCTGGTGAATCTAAAAAAGGGAGATCATGTTCTTGAGTGAAAAATTTTGTGACAGATTTGATGGACAGATTACATTTTAGATGTTGCTTGTTACATCAAATTTATCACATATTAGCCAATCAAATTAGCTACATTATGAACTCAACTTTTATTGGTGATTGAACAAAAAACTGGAAAATGACAATAAAAAACATTTAGATGCATTTTTTTCTCATTCACTTGTTGCTTTTCTGTGGCGGCTGCTATTTTAGTGTGACGTATCATGAACCAATCTCAGTAATGTCAGGATGGTTTTTTTTTCAGACCTCTGAGTTTCCTGGAACGCAGCATTAGTCAGAAGGTAATGTTATGGAATGGCCCATTTTGCTGTAGTGATAGCCACATGCATGAATGTCAAATATTGACCAATCAACTAACTGCACGATGAAAGAAAGGCGGGTGCAGAAAGTCTTAATCATAATAAGGAACTTCCTGAAAACCTCCTATCCAACAGATTCAAACTGCACCGCACATCACATAGACAGTGATCATAAAAAAATGCCCGTCTCCTAAATCTAAATTTGCTGTACATCTAAACAGCATCAGACTTTTCCAAAAGGTTGATCTGATCCCTGAGTATCGGTTCCCTTTCCATATTTTGTCTCAAACAATAATGTAATATCCACCATCTTCAAAAGAGCCAAACAGGTGTGGTAATCCTGACATTAGCACTTGTTAGAGTTGTTCTGATACTGATACCAGTATCAGGGATTGCTTCGATGCTGCCCAAAATGCTTGTATCAGTATCGGCAACTAATGGAGTCCAGGTACTGATCTGATTCCACGTAATTTGTTAAATAGGAAATCTAACGCTTAGCCCTGTTAAACTGTTAAACTGTCTTCTTCATCAACAGACACACCGGTTGATGTGAAACTTGAAGCTAAGCTAACTGGCACAATCTTATGAGCAGTGTGGCAATATTTCACACTTGATACTGCTATACTGTTATATTAAAAATAAACATTAAAATTAATGGCTTAAATTTCCTGTATATATATTCATATTTTACAAAGGGTTGAACCAAAGCCAGGCCTTACCACAATGATAATCATATCATAGTCATGCAGGTACAGTATGATATTTTTGGTATTTTCTGGTATCGGAAGTATCGGGAGAGAAAAAATGGTATGGGAACATCTTGAGCACTTGTAATGGCGGAGTCCATCAATCAGACTGGATGCTCAGTTGTCGCGTTAGCCTGACTCATGCATACTGCAAGCTGATTGATGGATTCTTTTCACTATTAGTACAAATGGTCTGTTTTCAATGCAATTGCTTGGGCTTGCATTTGGAGCCAGGCCTGTTAGCACCATAGACTGTATAATGAGTGGACGTAACGACATTCGGCTCAAACTGAAGCCTCCAGCAGATGCCCCACCCCCTGGTGTCTGGCTGCAGTTTAGGTCATAAGCCCCGCCCCCTGGTGTCTGGCTGCAGTATAGGTCATAAGACCCGCCCCCTGGTGTCTGGCTGCAGTATAGGTCATAAGCCCCGCCTCCCCATGTATTCCAGATATGAGCCGGGAAAACTTTAAAAAATTACGATACCTCGTAGAAACGTTTCTCTCATCCTTACGCTAAGGTAGTATGATGATGTCATTTGGCTGCATGGTGTTCAGGTGTTTTTTTCCTGAGAAGTTGGTTTCTCATTAGTTATTGGACGTTAAAAACCGCGATATAAGTTTTGTTTTATGATAGTTGACAGCTGCCGTTCATGAGTAGTTTTTATCAGGGATATAAGAAACTTCAGGAAAGAGCCAAAAGGAGACTAAACCTTCTGAAGAAGAAGAAATAAATATTTTTATTTCTCTTTTTTACTTGGCTCCACTGGAAATTCTCTACTGCGCAAACTCTGGCTGCACAATGGCGGCTAGAGAAACGGGGTTTTTGGCTTCAAAAACGTAGAACGGTGACAGGTGGAAGCACGCTGTCCATTCTATATACAGTCATTGGTTAGCACAGCTTACTGCAGGGTTATCTCTGAAGGGCGTCTATGAAAGGCTTCTCTCTAAGCTTCTCCTGAGAGGGTCTGAAACTGAATCTGTGCTCAAAGTGTAACCAGTGAATATGACACTTATCTGACTTCAGACATCACAGGAATGAGATCTTTTTTTTTTTTTTAATCTGGTGTTGACAGCCCTAGGAGCCCTAAAAGCTATGGTTACATTTCAGTGAAATGGATCAAACAGGGGCCTTAAACTTGTGTCTCACCTTCTTCACTGTCTTGGGTTGGTTGATACTTGGGAGTCTGTCCACTGTTTTGGCTCTGGTGTTTGGGGCCCTGCTCTTGGGGGGCACGGTGTCTGGGGTCTTCTTAGTCTGGTTGTTTGTATCAGGATCAGGTTTAGAGGAGTCCAGGCCAGATAGGGAACACTGTCGGAGGTTTTTCCTGCGTTGGTGAGGGAGGCTGCTGAGGCAGGCAGGGGGGTTCAGGAGGTCTGGAACGAAGGCTTTCTGTGATTTCCTCTGACGTGGAGTGGCAGGACTCTTCCCGCCTGCGGGGGTTTTGACAGACGGACTGGTCTTGGCCTTCTGTTTGCTGCCGTTTCCCTGCCCCTCAGAGTCTGAGGCGGCAGATTTCAGGCGCAGAACGATGGGGTTGAGGCTGTGCGAGCGCTGACGAGGGTTGGGTTCCCAAAAGTCAGAGCAGTGACGACTGGCCAGCCGGCTCTGCTGAGGGCTGCTGAGCATCATCCAGTATGGAGGACAGGATGGGAGAGGGCCTGAGGCTGGTGAGGAGCGAGGCTGGGGGAGCTGCTGGATGGTAGAACTATTCTGTAGACCTGTTAGAACCCAGTTCTCCAGACTGAACTCATACTGAAAGAAAAACAGATATCATGGTAGAGACTGAAGATTTCCCTTATTTCCTGACTCGTCTCAGCAGACAGAGCCAAGTTTCTGGCCAATCACTCATGCTGCTGGTTCAAAGGAAAACACCTCAGCTTGCTGTTTCTTTAACCCCGTCTTGTGACATAACACTCTTTTATTTAAAAAACACTGGACAACAGTTAACGATGTGTTATGTCATTAAGCAAAGAAGTGCTTTGCCTATCACCACTCTGGCAGGCAGTGCATTGTCTGTGCCGATCGAGGGCTCAAAGGAGGGATGGGATGAGTCAAACCATTTTTGATACAAAGCGGGCTGTTTTTTTATCTATACCCCAAAAAAGGGGGTGAGAACACCTGTACTGGTCATTTAATCAGCTTGTGGTACTTTGTCACTCAGCAAGTTCTGCTGAAATATAAAATCAGTATCTCTATAAAGCATATCAACAGGAGGAAGCATGAAGGTCCTGATAAACGTCTGCATTGACTCTGAACTTCAGACAACACATCGGACCAACAGCAGTAGATGACGCAGCACCCCAAACCACGGATAGCTGTGTATCCACTACTTTTTCACAAAATAACAGCAGTGCAGAATGAGGAAAGAAAGAAGGAGGACTGTAACTGGTGGTAACCATGGATACCAAAAACATTTTAAGAGCTGAACTGTCATTTATATGGCTGTTGCTGTTGTAGCTGTTGTCAACAGATGAAGGCAGAGGGCGTTAAAATATAAACGCCAAGGTCTGTATGTTGGGATGTCAAGGTTAATCAATTTTACGATGACAGCGATTATAAATAGACATGGCAGGTTATTCATTACAAATTTTAGAATCCACGATGACTGCAGAAATCTCTCACAAGAGGTGCAATGCGAGAAGGGGCACATGAGGCAACTGTCTTAAACCAACATACATAACTGTCTGACTTTCTGTAATGTTGAATGATCAAAACTACAGCAAAAAAGCATCTAATCACCTGTTTCAGTGTGTTTAGCTGCTTCAACATGACGCCTCTTTATCAGAGTTTGGGAGAACGTTAACTGTAAATCATCCTCATCAGCTGACCCTGATCACATGAGAGACATGATGTCACAGTTTGTCTTCAGACTGATTCGCTGAGAGCTGCAAGCTGATTCATAAAAACACACAATATTGGCCGGGAGGGTGCATTTGATTCATTCACCCAGTCTGCCCTGTTTGTGGATAATTGTCAAATTGTAAGATTTTCTCTCACAATGATCGTGATTCATAAATTGAAATCGTGACAACCTTATCCACATGTGACTGTGCCGTCTTGTTTGTTTGGGGAAATAGTAGACGTCGGTTGAGGGAGGTGTGTCCGCTATACATGCCCAGTGCCTTTTTATTTTATTTTTTTGCAAAAAAGATGTTTCCATTGCACTTTTGCAATAAACATCAAAATTGGAATGTGTGAAAAGCCACTTCATGAGAGTGTTTAGAAGCTTTTATCAGAATTTTTGTGTTTTCATCCACAATTTCAAATCCCAATATTTAGGTTTTGCCCAACTCCAGGTGTAATTCAACCGTGACTGGAGGGAATTTACTCTGGACTTCAAGCAGCTTGACTTCAGTGTCTCTTTGTACTTTCTCATGTCTCTTGGTCCATTAATCATAAATGTAATGAAAAATGACTTTCATCTGAAAAAAAGTTTTCACTTGTTCTTTTTTTTCCTTAGCCCAATACATCCATGTGTGATGACTGTTGATGTCCTGACTCCAGCCTCAGTCCACTTTTTATAGTTTAGTGATGTACTGAATTTTGTGTTTCTATTAACGGTACACCAGAATCATCACAAATATAAGGAGTGAACTGATATATTTCACCCTTTGTTCTTCATCAATGTAATATATATTAGTTTTACTTTTTGAATAAAACTCCTGAAATGAATTCACATATTCATTTTTTAAGATGCATCTGTAAGTCTCACATGTATGGAACCCCAAAAGAGCCAAAATTAAATAAATAAAAACAACATTTTGAAATAAATACCATTTTTATAAGTAACAGATTAGTATGTAAGATGGCCTTTGAATTGGGGTTCCATACACATGGAATGTTATTCTATTGCTATATTTAAAAGGTCAAAACTGTGAGATAGCCAGTTTTAAATGTGATTAAAAAATGTGACTTTTCCATGGAAGACAAATGGATTTATTTAGATTACTCACCTCTGTATCCCGCAGGATGGTCAGGTAATCGGGAACCACCACTTTCACATCATCTTTGACTTTCTGGGAGGCACTTTGTGGTATCTTCAGAGGAACACCATCCATCGTGTTAGTTCCTACCTCTACCAACAGATTCATCATCAGAACCAGCACAAGCATGAGATAAACATGTACATAAACACACATAAAAACACAGGGAGTGTACATGTGTAAGAAGATCATCTCACCACAGCCAGACACACAGTGAATTCAAACAAGTTTCACACAATCTTTCACTTTAAATCCCTCTGCTACACAATCAGGAGAGGACATATATGGTGTATCAGAGTGTATTTAGCTCACGCAGACAAAGATACACATAGACGCTCAGACAGACGGACTCAGGGCAGAAGGCAAAAGTGTACGTGTGTGTGTACGTGTGTGAAAGCTGATCACAGAGCAGATGCTCCCACAGACGCATAGAGATAATCTCATTGTACTGCTGTTCCTCTGACGCACACACATACACAATCACAATGATTCCAGGGAGCTTAATACACCCAATAAGGTAATGAAACATGGTATATTTTAATTACTTCTTTAAAAAAAACACATATTTAGTATAAAAATACCCCCATTACAATCCAACACATGGGGGTATAAGAGGAAATTTGTTGTACTCTGATAATCTGTAACAGGAATAAAACCATACTGATGGAAAAACAGCATGTTCAGGTTTTATTTTGTGCAATGTATTATTTTCTTCAATTGAGATATGTTCCTGTGTAATTAAATGTTGAACTTACAAAAAATTGTGTGATGTGTGTAATCAATGTTACATTATAATAAAATTGTAGCCTAAACACAAGTTTGTTGAAACCCATATCACTAGAATACAATGTTTCTGTTCAAACAGACATTTTAAAGTGTATTATATGTTACAACACAGATGAAGTTGTGATACATGAATGGATGCTGGAGTGCAAAATGCAATCGTAACAAGAAAAAAAGGCCCTGTAAGTATAGATGGTGTAATATTAAATTACATTCAACAGAAATAACTTAATGCCAGAAAATGTTTTTCTAATTGCAATGATAAAATGATATTGTTAGAACAGATGGTGTAATATTATGTATCAGTGGTTATCAATAATGGTTGTATAAATATTAGTTATCTCCAAAAGTAAAAAAGAAATACTTTGAGAAAAATGAAGTCATATTATTTGTATGAATAGATGAAAAAAGCTGCTATGATACAGTAACAGTGAAATGCTCAGGTAAAAATAGATGCTGTTCTGTCATGTTTCAACAATAATTAAACGGTTACATTAGAATAAATGCTATTCTTTTATGTTTCATTCATAACCATTATGATTTCTATTGGTCAACCTATCTTTGTCTTAAATTTAACGCATAACAAAGAGTTTGTCTTACCAGCGCTGTTTTCACCTGCGGTCTTATCATCAGCTCTCCCTCTCCATGTGGCTCTATATGTGTGTGTGTGTGTGTCTCCAGACAGCAGGTTAAATCAGAGGAACCACCTGGACCACTAATCTACTAACTGACAGTGACCTCACACAGATGATCACACTGATCCGGTTAGGGACGACGGCAACTCACACGTACACAAACACCACTTCATGAACACAACACACTCACATCTTTCACTGCAGTTCAGCTTCACAATGAAATATCAGATATACACATTTTATCACACACTGTTTTTGTTGGTGACAACCTGCACAATAAATCACAATCATATTTTTTTGAATATTGACATGTATACAAGATGAGACTTACATATAATACAATATGATAAGATAAAATAATATAATATAATATAGAAGAATAGAATATGCTTTAATAATCCAGAAAGAAGAATTCAGGATTTAAGGGCTCAGACTGCTTAGGGCTGAAGGTTTCATTATGCTGAAGGGAGTTTGTCCTTATCATTGTAACTTGCTAAATTCTGCAAAGTCCTTTGTCATGGCAGGTTCAGATGAGATCAGACTTCTTACCTTGTTTTAATATTGGGTCTCTGTTAATAAAACACCATCAGTAGGATTAGACCTGTTGATGCTTTAGGAGAGTGTCTTGGGATTAATTTTGCTCTGAATTTCAGCTATATAGAAATAAAAAATGACTGATTGATCAGATGTTAAATCCCCATAGGAACAACACAAAAAAACTCAACAAGACAGAAAACGAAACTACACGCAGCAAACATAAAATGTTCAATTTGATTTTTAATTTCAAAATTCACAACACCCTTTTTTATCAAAACAAAAAAAAACTCTGAGCTGACCTTTGATAATTAGACTCAAAAACTGAGCTCTGCATTGATCAGGCCATACAACCAGGTCACATGACAAGATGACATGACCAAGTCACATACATTGACTCTCACCTGTAGGGTGCAGGAACAAATGAAAGTGATGCGCCCTGTGAACAGACCCCCCCCCCGGGTTACCCAGGTCAGGTGGATTAAGTCAGCTGGACTTGGTGGAGTTCCTGAAGTTGTTTTTCCTATGAAATGCTTCGTCACTTCTGAACAGACTGGTGGGTGGAGCTAGGAAATAGAAGCTTTGACAGGTTGTCAGTCTGTCAGTGAGTCAAATGGGGGCATTAACAGAGTTAGTCTGTGTGTGTGTGTTTGTAGATCACACACAGAGCCCATCTCCTTGTGAGTCCACAGTTTGCAGAGCAGAGGCCCACACCGGGTCTGCTGGGGGGTCAGGCATGATCCAGGTCTGAGGAACAGGAGAGCCGTCAGGATGATCAGCCTCCACCGCGAACACGTCCCACTCTCTTCTACAGATGAAAGAGTAGTCATGGTTAACACTAACTATTCTTATTTACTGTATATGGAAGTTTTCACTGTGCCACTCTGAGAAAGAACACATGAATGAATCCTGTCAAATGTTGTTATAAGAAGAGGGAGAACCTGATGTGCAGCAGAGCGAACAGACTCCTCTCAGCCTGAGTGTGAAACTCTCTGAAGGGCTGCAGCACAGGGTCAGCAGGAACTTCCTCTGTAACACAAAGACACACATTAGGATCAGGTTCTGTGAAGAGCTCTCAACTGCCAAGTAGAGCTGAGCGAATCATTGCAAGTTTGATTCAATCGCAGTATGTCCTGCTGCAATATTCTAATTGTGAAAGTGAAACATTTCTCTAACCTGAAATGAGTCAGAATATCAGATACATGTTTTTAAGTACATGTTTTCTGCTCTACACCAGTGTTACTCAACCCTGCTCAACCAAAGAGACAAACTTCTGAAAACTACCTTTGAGAAACAATCCAAAGTTTGAGTTGACACATTGACTTGAATGAATCCTAATTGATTTTTTGCTGTGACGCAGCGGAGATGGAACGCAGACAGATGTGGTGTATTTTAGCCGTTAGTTTAGTCCAAATTCTTTCCCAGCAAAATAGATGCTTGTGTTTCATCCCTACAGTGCATAATAAGAATGATTTTTTTGTGTTCTTATGTATCACTGCCACCTAGTGGAATGACTTCATACACAGCGAGAATACTAGAATAATACAATGCTCAAGTTTGACAGTCAGTTGGAAGGAAGTAATGAGAAAGAAAGTGGTGATTCCTACTTCTAGTCGTAAATGACTATCTCACAGGTAACTGCTCACTCTAAAATAATACAATGGTCTGTATAATCAAGCAGTTAACTTTTGTAAAACCATAGATTTATGCTATGGAATTAGTTTCCTGATTAGCTTTACCTCTAGTTTCCAAAAATTGTAGGAACAAGCAACAAAGGGTAGGCAGTTTAAGAAACAGGTGTTGTGTCTCTCTGTGATCTGATTGGTCCACGGGTGGAGTTTTCTGCACACTTCTATCCAATCATGTGGCCCCTCCTTCCATCAGCTTACCTCCAAACAGCATCGCATGTGCTCTGCTCCTCCTCTGCAGCTGTCTCTCTCTCTCCTTCTTCCCCCTCCTCTCCTGTTCCCTCCTCCTCTCCTCCTCCTGCTCCCCCTCCAGCATCACCCTCAGAGCCTTCTCCTCCGCCCAATACACCACTGTCCTCTTCTTCATCATGCTTCTCAGCTGCTCCACGCGCTCTGTGAACACTTCGTCACACTCAGGCTCTGTGACAATACCTGGAACACACACGCACATACATGTAGATCGAATGTACCCACTGAACCAGGAAGTCATGGCGGATGATCCTCAGTGATACTGCAGGAGACAAAAGAAGTCCTGTGTGTGTGTGTGTGTGTGTGTGTGTGTGTGTGTGTGTGTGCATTCTATTCCCTAAGGTGATTCCAAATAATATAGAATAAAATAACTAGACAACACACTTGCCAACCAAAAACACCAACCTGTGTGTTTTTGATGAGTGAAACCAGAATCTGATTCTACAGAAGAAGCTGAATTGACAGATGGAAGTTGTCAACACTGGCAGAGAAAAGGCAGCTGAAATTTTCAGCTCCACTTCCACCAATAACTCCTGCTTCTGAAGGAATATGTTAAAGATGATGCACCACAGTGAATATCAGGTCGGGGGGGGCTGGACACAGAGCTGTGGTTTCTGTGTTTGTTGGTATTTTGTGTGAATTTATTTAGATTTTTAAATGTTTTCTTGCTGTTATTCTTTTGCTCAACTTTCCTACTCTTTTACCCCCCCCCCGCCGCCCCCTTTTCTTTTACCTTTCCGGGATGCAGCCTCCTTCCTCAGCTTGCGTAGTTTTTCAACAGATCTCAGCACGTCCTGCATCCTTTTCACATCTACCTGCTTCCTCCTCACCTCGCAGAGCACTGAGTCTGCAGCACGCTTCACCTCCTGCTCCTGTAACACACACACACACAAACACTTCATCATCACAGGGCACCAAGTCTGCAGTACGCTTTACCCTCTGCTTCAGTGACAATGTTTTTATATCCCATGTAACAATGTAATGATCAATGATAAAGAAAAACATGTAATGATCATACAGCACTATACTTATACTAGGATACCTGAAGATTTTTAACTACTTGCCTTTTAGATCAAGTGCTTCCCAAATCTACTTGCCCCAAGAATTGGGCAATTCATTTCAAATTAGATTAGATCACAGTTTGGCCTGCTACAATATTCATTCAACCTCAAATGTGTCAGAATACAAGATAAACTTTTTTTTGCAGTAGTTATTTTTTGCTCTGCGTTAGTGGAAGGTAGTTTCATAACCGGGATATCTTTTTCTTGTTTCCTCTTTCTTTTCCCCTCATGATCTCTTCTCTCTTCATGTTGTTTCATCTCCTTTTGATCTTTGGTTTGAGGAACTCAGACTGAATGAGCAACAGCAACACCCAGAGGAGAAATAATCACCTTCAACATCCTAATGATGTGTCATGCTCAAAAGATGCAGCTCTAAGAGTTGGTGCTTTTCAGTGACTCAGGAGAGAAAACTCTCAACTTTTTTCTTTTTGCTTCTCAACTCCTCAGAAATTTGTTTTGGTTGACTTGGTGCTGTTTGTTTCTTATCTTTGTCTACAATTGTTTACATTTTTTACTGCTCTCTGTGCCTTTGATTGTCTCTTGGGGATGAATAAAGTTTTTTGAATTTAAAAGTTCACTTAGGATAAAGTTCACATCCTGATCAGGAAATACCGAATTGTCATTTTGTGCACTAATCACGACTACTCAATAAAAACTAATTTCAGGACAAAATGTCTCTACGGTCCCAAGAAATTTGTGATAATAAAATGAGGTCACGTGTGGTCAAATGAGGCCTAAAAAGGTTGGGAACCACTGGCCTCCACTACTGTGTGTGACCTGTTTTCACAAAACCCCAGGTCTACAGCCACCTGTTCTGAATAGAAAAGTTGGCTTCAGTGCTCCTCTGCCCCCTGTTAGATAAACACTACACACCTTCTTCCTCTCCTCCACCTGCTGGATCTGCTGCAGCCTCCATCGGTCTATGGAGGCCTCCTTCTCCGCGCTGTGCTCCTGTCTCTGCTGCTCCTCCAAGCGGAGCAGCCTCCTGGACCTCCTCCTCCTGGACCTCCTCTCACTGAGGCGGTCCAGCAGAGCCTTCCAGCGAGTTAAACTCTGACTGTCTCCTAGAACAAACAGCAAGTCCTGAAGCTCCTCTTTTACCCCCAGGGCCCCTGAATATGAGCGGGTCCACTCACAGTCCTCCACACTGCTCCTCAGAGACTCACAGTCCTCCACACTGCTCCTCAGAGACTCACAGTCCTCCACACTGCTCCTCAGAGACTCACAGGTCTCCACACTGCTCCTCAGAGACTCACAGGTCTCAGTCAGCCGGGACACCAGCTCGACGGCCCGGGACAGAGCCCGCTTCAGCTCCGGGACACTCCGGGGCTGCAGTTCTGAAACTGTCTGGGGCCTCTGGGTCTGTGTGCTCCAGCAGCTCTTCCCTCTGCTCTGAAGGAAACCTGTGATCCACTGCTGGTCCTGACTCCTCTGAAGGCTGGCCTCATCCTCAGCTCTGAAGACAACTTCACCCTGGACAGGACCGTGACCTCGCAGCGGGGGGAGCGGACTCTGACCTGCTTCAGGATCGTACCCAACACTCTGAGGACCGGGACTAAATTGCCGACTGACTGTCTGAAACCTCAAGCCTCCTGGGCCGCAGTGTGCTGGGTTCATCGGGGCGGTTGGCTCCATTCTCGGGGGGAGTCCAGGCGGGGGGCACACGAAAGGTGGTGGGGGGACAGAGGGGTCAAACCCAAACGGAGGAGGGAACCGAGGTCCACCACACCACGGCCCCTCTCCTCCGGGGGGCAGAGCGGAGACGTCGTATCCGAAGCCGTACATGTGCCCATCATATCCCGCTGCAGGAGTCCACGGAGGAGCGGCGGGATCGGGCTGTGTGGAGCCCTGAGCCGGGGCTGGGTACGGAGCTCTGTCGGTGCTGTATGGTGTCTCCTGATAGCCGCTGTAATAACCAGGAGGCTGCCGTGTGTTCGCCATGCTCTGTCAAACTGGTACAGTAAATAATTCTGACAAACATTACTAGAAATAACGATACCTTCTATCAAGGCTGCACGGCGGCCGCCATGTTGTTTCTTCTTCAGGTCTCAACTCTGAGCCCTGAGTGAGAGGAACAGCGCCACAAAGCTTCAGTGGCCAATGTGTGTACGTACACACACACACACACACACACACACACACACATTTATATTTATGGAGAGAATTTTGTGTCAATGTTATGCAATAAAAAATAATCTGCAAACAAATTGTGATTTCAAAAATCAAAAAAAAAACCAAACATATTCAATCCCAAATATACTACATTTACTCATTGGTATTATTTTGATTTGTGAAATCACAATTTTGTTTGCAATTTTTTTTTGGTCTCAAATTGTTTTTTTTTTCATTGCATAATATTGATACAAATTTCTGTCCAACAGGGTGTCCACAAAGTCTCTTTACAGTTTGAAATATATATTACGAAGGCATTTGATGACATATCCTAGCTAACTTTATTCTATGTACTCAGTTGTTCTCAAGGTTTTTAATCATATTGTATCTGTGTATTTCAGGTTTCCTGTTCAATGGAACCCTAAAAATGGCTACTCTTCAAGAAAGACATAATATATGTCAGTTTTAAAAAAAAAAAAAAAGAGTCAGTGAATGTTTTTAAGTAAGTGTTTTTAAGAGACAGACTCAGTGAAACTAGTGTTATGTGAAAGATATTGTGTTTCGACCAATGATACAGGGCATCACAGATTTATAGATATCATTGATGCTAATACCACAATTGTTGAGGCCATGCTTAAGCAAACATGACAAGACATCGTTGTCTGTTTTAAAGTACTCCATGGAACCAAAGGTGACCCTAAAGTGTTTTTTTTAAAGTAGTTTAAAAAAACTCAATCTACTCCCCTGTAGTTTTAAACAGAAGATTTTCAGTAAATACAGCATAAAATCACTGACAATAAGAAAAACTGGATGAGATCAAAACAAAAATATCATGAAAGTCAGGAGCTGTGGGTATCACGGACCTGTCACCCCCCCTTTACCCTATTGAGTTACAGCATTTCATTTCTTTTTGCTTTTGTGTGTGTGTGTGTGTATACAGACAAATATGGTAAAACTTTTAGTTAATAGATATGCAAATATGACATTCTTACACAAAATGTGCTTTTTCATTGCACTGATTCACAGTGATACAATTTCTTAAAAAGTGCAAAGCCTATGTACTTGTGATACTTTGTCTTACAGTCAATACTGAATACTTTTTCAATTTTTTATTAAACCAAAAAGTATTTAATTTAGTTTAATTTAAATCTCGAAATTGTCAGACTCTAAAATATAACAATGTTGTGGTTTATTGTGAAGGGCCATATAATTAATAGTTTTATTATCTTAAATAAATCGCCTCCCTGACTGAGGCAGGCATAGACATTATATGGGTCAATGACAAAAAGAGGGTCTAAAAACGTATTTTTTAAAAGTTCTTTGAAAATGGATAAAAAAACATATTTCTGAGAGAAGAATTATGTTTTTTAACAGGTTTCAGTAGTTGACCAACATTTCAAAGTTTTTAGGTTCATTATTTTTTAGTATTTTTAATTTGAGCACCCAAAAATGTCAGGTGGCGCAACCAAATATATGAAAATATATTTATATGTTCCTGGGCTCCTCTGGCTGATGCAGTTTCCTGTTTCCTGTTTTATTCTCTTCACTTTAAAATAAAAGTCTAATGTTACGGTTGCACCACCCTGACATTTGACAAGGTGAAAATTACAGGACAAAAGTTTTTTAAATTTCTCAACAGCTTTAAAATTCTTTTTATTTGCAAAGAATGTTTTATTTAAAAAGGTTCAAGCATAAAATAATGCCACTGTATTTTTAATTTCCATTTACAATAACTGACATTCAANCCACCTGACATGGAAATTGTTCCAGTCACCAATGAAGTGAAAAAACCTTTTTTATCAGTATTTCAGAGAAATCTACAAACTTTTCCACTTGGTCACAAATGTCATTTGGGCTCCTCTGGCTGATGCAGTTTCCTGTTTCCTGTTTTATTCTCTTCACTTTAAAATAAAAGTCTAATGTTACGGTTGCACCACCCTGACATTTGACAAGGTGAAAATTACGGGACAAAAGTTTTTTTACATTTCTCAACAGCTTTAAAATTCTTTTTATTTGCAAAGAATATTTTATTTAAAAAGGTTCAAGCATAAAATAATGCCACTGTATTTTTAATTTCCATTTACAATAACTGATATTCAATTTTTAGAGTTTAATTACTGTGGATACTTGTCAGGACGGTTGCACCACCTGACATTTTGGGGGTTTGAGGAACCAAAACACAAAAAAACATGTTATATTTTAATAGTTTAAAGATGTGTTCAAATAACACAGGTTTCATAGAATAAAGAAATACATGTGATGAAATACTCAATTCATGATGGAAGGAAATATTGCACTCAGACACAAAAAAAAGGGACGTCACGTCATTTACCCACATAGAGATGGTTTATCTCTATATAATGTCTATGGAGGCAGGCCCATAGACTTGTCTTGAATAGAGGGCAGGCCGTGTGCACGCAGTGCATTGTGGGTAGGAGGTGTCAGAAGCTGAAGTCATGTGATCAGGCAGCAGCAGAAATGCTTCCCAGGTATGGATGAAGTTCCTCGGAGCCGATGACAGAGATCAGCCACTATGAGCACGGTAACAGCTGTGTTGATCTTTTCTAAGCTGCTCTCATCTCTCTGCTCTTCAACATGTTTCCACGGCAACTGTCAGCAGACTCAGGGTCACATGACACTTAGCATGGCGCTAAGGAAGCTAACGTTAAACAGGGACTGAGATACTAACCAGACTGTTAGAATTCATACTTTAGACCAGATAAAGGATTTATTTCACTCTTCATTCGTTAAAACCGATTTGTAACACAAGAAGCAGCTGAAGCCATCACAGAGCTGATGTGAAACCAGGCTGTTATCAGTGTGTGAGGCTAGGAAAGTTATCATCAAACTTTGTATCAGCTATGGCTAATATTTCACTTTATTACATATGTGTTTTATTCAAATACATTATTAACTGAAGGTTTGGTGACCATTGTACTGTCTGACGGTTATTTTAAAAACTTGAGCTGTTTTTAAAGGCTGGATAACTGATATATATATAAGAAGATATATAACAGTAATCGAGCTAACTGTGAAGTCAAAGGTTTAACATGTGACGTCTTTTATTATACAGTCTACCAGCCACACGTCATACCTAACTATTGATCCTTTAAGGAGACTGAGTTACATACAAACAGTATAATAAAAGTACAGTCCTCTGTGTGTGTTCGTGTGTGTGTGTGTGTGTGTTCCCTCAGATGGACGAGATTAAAGTGTCTCCTGACTATAACTGGTTCAGAAGTACAGTGCCTCTGAAGAGAGTAAGTACCACATGATTTATAATCTGAAATAATCCATAATCTTACAGTAAAGAGCCCACAGCTAAACATAAACATGAAACACAGCTGAGTTACTCTGGATCAGTGGCAGTGCTGTACAGTTTTCTGAAATAACACAGCTACAATAAACAGACATCACAGAGCAGATCAGTGGTAATGCAACAATATTCACCTTGTAATAACACCGTTAGATTTTTCTGATAGCCCAAAGGATCAGTTTCAGGGTAATACATTTCTTAATGTTTAATTTATTGAGTGCTTAACAATTTGGAGTTTCTTTTTTTTAGAGAAATGCAATGACTAATGTTTTTACTGCTTGAACAATTCAATATTCCTGTTGTAGTTAAAGCCACATGTTATCTGGTCTAGAGCCTGACCAATATGGTATTTTTGGGGCCGATGCTGATACCATTACAGGGGGCAAACGAAAACCAATATCCTATACATCCACTGATATCTGAAATAAGAACATTGATATACACCGGATATACACTGTAAATGAACACAAATTGTTATAATACCCAAAATTTGATTTTAGGTATGACACAGCAATGTTAAAACACTGTATTATAGTCTTTTATTCAAAAATGGCGGATGTGTGTATTGGCAGGAGCATTTATCTCAGTTTATTTAGCAGAAAAGCATCTTACATGACGTTAGAACACCATATTATTGTCTTAGGTAATGGTGGACGTGTGAATAAACAGTAGTATTTATCATTGGCAAAGTGCAGCATCAGCCTGACACAGACACACAGGAGCAGGAACAACATGATTTCCACACAGAAAAAAAAGGTTATGCACTGGCTGCCTAATGGCCGATGTCAATAAATCTAAGACACACTATAATCAGCCTGATTAATTGGTTGTCGGGCTCTAATCTGATCCGATCACATTGATATGTCTAAATAATTAGACTGGCTAATTCACATTTACATACAGTCAGGGGTCGTTCGTAAGGTCCTTCACTTACTTTGTTACATTTACTTGAGTAACTTTTTAGGCAAATTGTACTTGATTGAGTAGTTTCAATGGAACATACTTACTTGAGTATTTTTAGAAGAAGAAACACAGCTTTAACTCCAGTTTCACTCGACTCACTACTTTTATTTATATTTACTGTTTTGCTTGCATGACCTGTTTGTTTTGGTTTGTCAGAGAGACTTCTCCCTTGGGCCCTGTCACATGACTCTGTTTCCCTAATTCAACACAACCACCAGTGACGTTTGACTCAATTTCAATGATCAAACGCAAGGATGGCAGTCACATGACCACACACATACTCTCCCTACACTGAAGAAAAAGTGACTCATGTTTGTGAAGTATGGTAGAAACAAAGTGTTTGACGCTTAATTGTCACTTCACTGAGGGATTCTTTGGGAGACAACATGCAAAAACACACATTTTCATCAGCACGCATACACACACGCACAGACTACCTGGTTCCTGTTTTTATCTTATTTCTGTCAGCTGAGCATGTTTAGCTGTTTCATGTGTTTAAACCAAGATGATCATTTTAGTCAGTCTCTTGTGGCTGAAATTGCCCCAATGCATATTATTTTATCAATATTTAATATATTATTGTTTGGCCAAAGTGGCTCATTTGTTAGAAAACATCTGAATTCGATCATTCCTGTTATACTTTTGTTTGTTTTACTGTTTCATGTTCATGTTCTGATTAAAAAGAGATGATCAGTCAGGAGTACCTCACCAGTTACTCAGTAGTAGTAATAGTTTTTTCACTGAATACTGATGTACTCTTACTCAAGTCATTATCTGGAGGACTAATTCTGTTTAAATGCTGAGTAGTAGTCTTACTTGAGTACAGTTTTTAGCTGCTTTACTTCTGCATACAATACATTAAAAGTTATACTGGAATTATAAACTAAAATAATATTTCTGTGCTGCTTAAGTGCTCTCAGTGTGCCCTCCCCCAAGTCTCACACAGCAATACTTAGAAAACAGGGGGAACTCATTGCTCACAGGCTGTTGGGTTAATTTAACAGAAGCTGCAGGAAAACTTTAACAACTGTTTGAGACGGTTAAAAGATGAATCTCTGAATGAATCCACAGCACCCACATGGCACCAATCTTCATCTGCTGTTGGGACACGCCCCCTGACAATGCTCTGTGTGTGTGTGTGCGTATGTCTATCTGTCTCTCTTTTAGATCATTGTAGATGATGACGACAGCAAAGTGTGGTCTCTGTATGACGCAGGTCCAAAGAGTATCAGGTGCCCAATAATCCTCCTCCCACCAGTGAGTGGGACAGCTGAGGTCTTCTTCCAGCAGGTGTTAGCGCTCACAGGCTGGGGCTACAGGGTGATTTCGGTGAGATCCAAACACTCATACTATGAGTGAACACACACTCTGCATGTTGATCAGAACATTCAGTAAGGTTTCAGTCTCAGATCCAGATCAGTGACAGTAAACAGGTTGTAATGCCCCCTGCTGGTGTGTCTCCTCCCTGCAGCTGCAGTACCCTGTCTATTGGGACCTGATGGAGTTCTGTGATGGCTTCAGGAAGCTCCTCGATCACCTACAGCTGGACAAGGTGGGTCTGAGCCTCCCTTTTTACAGACTTTGTGGCTGTGTATAGTCTGCACACTCTGAAAAACTGTTTTGTGTGGTGGGCTCTAACAATTAAGTGCTCGAAGGAACGGCTGCACTTGGCTGTTGTGACATCAGGTGTTCAGCTGGTGAGCAAAGTCTCCGATCACAAGAGATGTTTTTACAGGTAAAGAAGATTGAAGAACACATCCGATCAATCAGTGGTTTATCCGCTCGAACAGGTCTCTCTGTGAGTCCACGCACCCGGAGAAACTCTGAGCTGATTTAACTGCATCAAAAGCTCTGTTGTTTTGTGGCACTTTAAACTGTTGACTTGTGTCTTGTGTGGCATTGTGAAAGAACAGTTATCTTCAGCTTGAGTCTTGGGGACTTTTGTGGTTGGACTCTGGTGAGTGTGTCAGTAAAATCCATAAGTTCATCTTTTTTATTGACTAAGGTGATGTCGTAGCTCTGTGGGCGTAAAATCAAATCTTGTTCTTTTTTCAAGATTATCAACAAAGTTCTGTTGTGTTCAGTCTCCATTTTAACAGGTGTATCATACACCTGGACAAACTTTGTGCAGGTGAGCACAACAGCAAACAGTTGCTTCTTGATTAATGTATATTGAGTGTGTGTCTGTAAGGGTTGGTCATGAAAAAAACAACTGGCCTACCGTGCTGTAAGCGTACAGCTCCTAGTCAGGATGCGTTGCGTGTTAGTGTGTTGGTTAGTGTGACTGGTTGCTTGACATCATTATATGGACAGTACTGGTGGGCTTAATGGACATGAATTAAAATGATCAAATGCCCCCTGATGCTGCTGGAACCAGTCTTTGTGTGTCAGCTTTCTTAATATTAAACTTGCAGAGTTTACACTGTAGAAAATGCAGGGAAATCTGTCGCACCCAAGGGGTGTGATCGGGCTGGGCAAAAAGAAAAATTAAAACACGCAATATATTTCTTATATCAGCTGATCTGACCAGTAATCAAAACTTTTTGTACTGAAAACTAAAGAAACTCAAGATTATTTCAACATTTTATTAACATACAAAGTAAGTAAAGCGATTTAAATAAGATAAATCTAAAAATATGGAAACAATTTTTGAAAACATGAATGAACGGGGTCGTCCGTGCGGGTTCTGACACCATATAAATAACTGGTTTGAGGAACTATCAATAACATCAAGTTCATGTGTGTAAGTAATTGGTCACTAGGGCTGAACGATATGGACAAAATTTCATATCTCAATGTTAATGCCAGATATTGATACAATACAATATGACTCCGGGCTCAGAGAAAACTAAGCATTTTCCAGAAAAACAAAAGCATCAAAACATAACAGGATGTGGAAAGTGGGCTTAATTGATTAAAGCTCACTGTCAGTCATCAACATTCACAGAAAGTCACCAATAATCATGCGACTGTCTGAGCTTTACATGCAGGGTGAGCTGGGGAAATCTACATCATTAATATTTTTGATGTTGGGACATTAATATGGTGAGTTTTCATATCTCGATAGCGATACGATTAGGATATATCTGTCAGCCCTATTGGTCACAATGAAGTTGTCAACTCACAGAATGTCATGTTGATTATCAGACATGTCTAAGGTTTTTCATCAAGTCTCCAGTATTGATGAGAACTGGGGCTAACATCCCAGTGCTCCCTGAAACATTCAAATTTTTACATTTCAATTCCTAGTTTCATTGCAACCATAGACTGCTTGGCACGCTCAAAAGTTTGGCTAACTTCTCTGGAAGTCAACATCTTGGTTGATGAATGAACAGTTGATCAAGTACATTTTTTGAATCTTACTATCCCTGGGTTAGGGGAAGTTGAGCCTTTGGCAGCCTGTCTGTTTCATTCAGACAGCAGGTGACAATGGTTGAGTTTTCTTCTCCATATGCTGAAAAGTGCAGCACACAGAGCGTCTCTCTCTCCCCGTAAGCTCCATGTCACAGCCCCCTCCCCTCTTTGTGACTCCTGCAGGATGTTCCTCTGTCTGTCCCCATCTTCTTTCAGTTAGAATCTACAGGCTGGTTTGCTGGTTAAGTAGAGAATAATGCTGAATGCTACTCCATCAGCATCATTTCCATCAGTGAGGCACAGATACTAAAGAACATGGCCTCCACTGACCCTGGGGGTGGACTCAGGTGTGTAATGTCAGCATATGCCTTGCGACCCTCAGGTCCACCTGTTTGGGGCGTCTCTGGGAGGATTCTTGGCTCAGAAGTTTGCAGAGTGCACACACAAATCTCCCAGAGTTCACTCTCTGATCCTGTGTAACTCCTTCAGTGACACCTCCATCTTTAACCAGACCTGGACGGCCAACAGGTGAGTGTTCCAGAACAGGTGAGGACAGACAGAAAGCCTGAGCAGTAAAGGATTTATTCTACCTTTCATCCATTTCTTCACCTTCAGTTTCTGGTTGATGCCTGCGTTTATGTTGAAGAAGATTGTTCTGGGCAACTTTGCTAAGGGACCTGTGGACTCCAAGATGGCTGATGCTATCGACTTCATGGTGGACAGGGTAAGTGTGTGTGTGTTTATTCATGCAATACACTTACTAGAGTTGAATTAACATTTTTGAGGAAGTTGAAATTAACACTTTGAGGGGTTTCCTTTTTAAAGCACTATTCCAGTCAAAGTAACAATGTCTGAAAAGAGAAAAACTTGGCTGATATTATTTTTACTCCCCAAAATGTTTCTTTTATGTTGTGGAGAAGGTGTGTTTTTAAAGAACATATTCTCTTCAGATGTAATTTTGAATCATTCAGTGATTGTTTCAGAAAGTAAGCAAGCTTGTAGAACCATATGAGACGAGTGTGTAGTGAGGATGAAGTAGGATGTTTCCTGCTCCCCCTGCACTGAACTCTATCAGATCATCAAAGCCCTCTATCCTTTTCCTGCTGAACCAGAGCAGCACAGCTAATCCCTGACTGTACCTTTGCTCCAACTGTGCTTGGGCCAAATCTACAGAGTTTATGGTCATTACTCAGTGTTCCATTACAGCAGGACATGTCCAATTTGAGATGTGACTTTAAACCCATCCCTCTGTGTGTGTGTGTGTGTGTGTGTTCTTTAGTTGGAAAGCCTGAACCAAAGTGAGTTAGCATCACGGCTAACGCTCAACTGTCAGAACTCATATGTGGAGCCACATAAAATCAAAGATGTGGCTGTGACCATAATAGATGTAAGTTTCTTTCTAAACACAACTGCATATACGAGTGTTTGAACCAGAGTTATCTGACCAATCATGCTTTGTGTGCAGGTGTTTGATCAGAGTGCACTGTCTCTAGAAGCTAAGGAGGAGATGTACAAACTGTATCCAAACGCAAGACGAGCCCATCTGAAGACAGGTGGAAACTTTCCCTACCTGTGCAGGAGTGCCGAAGTTAACCTCTACATACAGGTACGGCAAACTACGGCTGTTTACCTGGAGATGGATAAAGTCTTCATCTCATCTACTGAAGAGGTTCAAACTCAGAGTTAGAATTTGTGTGAAATTCATATCTTATTTGGGAAAAACTTTGACCATGTTCATGTTGCAGCAGATCTAAGGGGCATATATATATANCATCTTCTTTCAGTTAGAATCTACAGGCTGGTTTGCTGGTTAAGTAGAGAATAATGCTGAATGCTACTCCATCAGCATCATTTCCATCAGTGAGGCACAGATACTAAAGAACATGGCCTCCACTGACCCTGGGGGTGGACTCAGGTGTGTAATGTCAGCATATGCCTTGCGACCCTCAGGTCCACCTGTTTGGAGCGTCTCTGGGAGGATTCTTGGCTCAGAAGTTTGCAGAGTGCACACACAAATCTCCCAGAGTTCACTCTCTGATCCTGTGTAACTCCTTCAGTGACACCTCCATCTTTAACCAGACCTGGACGGCCAACAGGTGAGTGTTCCAGAACAGGTGAGGACAGACAGAAAAGCCTGAGCAGTAAAGGATTTATTCTACCTTTCATTCATTTCTTCACCTTCAGTTTCTGGTTGATGCCTGCGTTTATGTTGAAGAAGATTGTTCTGGGCAACTTTGCTAAGGGACCTGTGGACTCCAAGATGGCTGATGCTATCGACTTCATGGTGGACAGGGTAAGTGTGTGTGTGTGTTTGTTTATACACAATACACTCACTAGAGTTGAATTAACATTTTTGAAGAAGTTGAAATTAACACTTTGAGGGGTTTCCTTTTTAAAGCACTATTCCAGTCAAAGTAACACTGTCTGAAAAGAGAAAAACTTGGCTGATATTATTTTTACTCCCCAAAATGTTTCTTCCATGTTGTGGAGAAGGTGTGTTTTTAAAGAACATATTCTCTTCAGATGTAATTTTGGATCATTCAGTGATTGTTTCAGAAAGTAAGCAAGCTTGTAGAACCATATGAGACGAGTGTGTTGTGAGGATGAAGTAGGATGTTTCCTGCTCCCCCTGCACTGAACTCTATCAGATCATCAAAGCCCTCTATCCTTTGCCTGCTGACCCAGAGCAGCACAGCTAATCCCTAACTGTACCTTTGCTCCAACTGTGCTTGGGCCAAATCTACAGAGTTTATGGTCATTACTCAGTGTTCCATTACAGCAGGACATGTCCAATTTGAGATGTGACTTTAAACCCATCCCTCTGTTTGTGTGTGTGTGTGTGTGTTCTTTAGTTGGAAAGCCTGAACCAAAGTGAGTTAGCATCACGGCTAACGCTCAACTGTCAGAACTCATATGTGGAGCCACATAAAATCAAAGATGTGGCTGTGACCATAATAGATGTAAGTTTTCTTCTAAACACAACTGCATATATGAGTGTTTGAACCAGACTTATCTGACCAATCATGCTTTGTGTACAGGTGTTTGATCAGAGTGCACTGTCTCTAGAAGCTAAGGAGGAGATGTACAAACTGTATCCAAACGCAAGACGAGCCCATCTGAAGACAGGTGGAAACTTTCCCTACCTGTGCAGGAGTGCCGAAGTTAACCTCTACATACAGGTACGGCAAACTACGGCTGTTTACCTGGAGATGGATAAAGTCTTCATCTCATCTACTGAAAAGGTTCAAACTCAGAGTTAGAATTTGTGTGAAATTCATATCTTATTTGGGAAAAACTTTGACCATGTTCATGTTGCAGCAGATCTAAGGGGCATATATATATACACACACACATGTATTTATATATATACACATGTATATATATGTATAGTAATATATAAAGAACAGTCAACTTTCACATTCACTATCAGATCTTTACACATTTAGAGACCACACACTTGGTGATAACAAAAGATAGACAAGACAGATAGCGCCTGTTATTTTTTTCTGATCTTCAAGTGTGTGGTGTGAACTTTGGAGTACACTAAACACCAACTGATTCTTCTGCAGAGAATCTGCTTCTTCACGCTCAACATTCAAAATCTCGGTGTAAACAAAAGTGACAAAATGTGTGTGACAAAAGCAGGACACTGAAAGAGAGATTTTCAAACAGCCGTTTGGACGGTTAAAGATGACAAGTATGATTATGCTCTGTAGCTGTAGGTGTAAGGTTCTCTCTCCCTGTTAGAGCTGTGTCACAGGGTGTAGCTGAAGCAGGGTTCATCCATTGAAGTAGTGATTTCAGTTGAACTGAAATCACTACTTCAATGGATGAAACATTTTGGGCAGTTCAATGGATGAACCCATCCATTGCTACTACTTTTTTCCGTCATGTTATGGCCAGTTTTGGATGAAATGTAAAATAAGCATTCATGCTGTTGCCAAAAATCAACATTTGGCCTTCAGTTTTGAAAGTCTACAAAACTTTTTTTTTTTTAAACTTTATTTTTTATTAAAGAGTTTAAGTATTTTACAAAGAGAAAAAAAAAATACAAATCAGAAAGCGAGAAACATTTGGGTCACTAGGAGAGACAAAGTATTAAACATGATTAATGTTCCGTGTATAAGGGTTACATTAATCTTTGGATATAAAGACAACATGGATCAGGATAAAAAGGAAGCTAATCTTCTATGAGGGATTCTCTAATGCACTTGTGAGACGTTCCAGAGAGATTTAACAAAAGGTGGATGGCCAGAGAGAGTAGCTGGACGCAAACAGGACAAAGGCAAGCAAATACCAAAAGGTTTGTGGAAGATATAATATGAGAAATTTCTTGTCTAACAAGTAACAATGTCAATCTTGGGAGAAGAGGTGGCATTAATCATTTGTCAAAGAATCACAAGTGGACAAAGGGGAGAATACATTTGAAAAAAGGGGAAGAAAAAAAAAAACCTTGGAAAACAATGAGTAAACAAATAAATGAATCAGGATGCTAATTCAATTTATCTACATAAAGTATCCACTTAGACCAGAACTTCTGGGCTTTATTACCACAAAGTCTCAGGGAAAAAGTGAGCATCTCCATTTCACAAATCTCTTTTACCGTGGCTGTCCACTCTCCCACCGTCGGCGGCTCCTTCTTTAGCCATTTTCTTGTTATTGATTTTTTGCTGGCTATCAACAGTATTTTCAGTAGGTATTTGTCCCGGAGGTTAAGTTCGATCGGTAGGTTACACAGGTATAAAGTTTTCAAGTTATTTTCAATTTCAAAACCAAGAATTAATCTAATTTCCTTAGCAACCTCTTGCCAGAAATGTTGGATTACTGGGCAACCCCAGAAGATGTGAGAGTGGTCAGCCATCACATTATTACAGTGTCTCCAACAGTGCCCAGCTTCAGTTCTACCACTCTGTAAACATGTTCTCTTTGGGGTTATAAAATACCTAATAATGTTTTTCCAAGCAAATTCCTTCCAATGCCCTGAGCTGGTGGTAAAGGAATTAATTTGCCATATGTTTTGCCACTCATCATCTGTAAGTGATATTTTTGCTTCCTTCTCCCAGATATTTTTAATATAAGATGTTGACAATTTTTTGTGGCACAATCTTGAGACCACCTTCTTACAGAGTTTGCCTTTGTATGCATCACTGAGTATGTCAACCAGATCCCCTTCACTTATTTCTGATACCTTTATATTTCTGTCAAAGTGGTGCCTAAGCTGTAAATATCTATAAAAGTCCCGTTTGTCCAAATCATATCTCTCTTGTAATTGTTGGAAACTTAACAGACCGCGGTCAGAGGAGATTATGCAGTATGACGTGACGCCTTTTTGGGACAAGTATTTGAATCTTAAATCAAGTTGTGCAGGTCTGAAGTCCCTATCATATTCGACCCATCTTAATAACTTCACTTTCCTCTCAAGATGCGCATTACAAACCTCTTTGAACCATATGTTATAGAGAACTTTTGTAGCATCATTCAAGTTATTTGAATGTTTTGACCATAAACTTTTATCACCTAAGACTGAAGAGGGGGGTCAATTTGGCTCATTTCTATTTCTTTCCATTTTGCATTATAACCCTCGTCACACCAGTAGACAGCATACTGCAGCTGTGCAGCTTTATAATAGCTCTCCAAACATGGGAGCGACATTCCTCCTTCTGTTTTTGGTAAATGTAGGGTTTTAAAACGCACCCTTGGTTTTTTGTTCTGCCATATAAACCTAGAGATGGCCCTGTTCCACTCATTAAACTGTTTAGTTGGTACTTCCACAGGTAAAGATTGGAAAAGGAATAACAGTTGAGGTAGAGTGATCATCTTTACGGTTTCTATTCGGTTATACAAATCAAGTGTTAAAGGGGCCCATTTTTCCAAATCGTTCTTAATTTTGTTTGTGATAATACTATAGTTTACATCATACAGCTCGTTTAAGGTCTTTGGGATGTTGACACCTAAATATTTCATGGTCTTAGTTTTCCATTTGAATTTAAACATTTTGCGTATGTCTGTTTGAGGTGAGTAGTTAAATGTAAGGGTCTGGGTCTTCTCTATATTTAATTTATATCCCGAATAGAGACCGAATTGGTCGAGGCAAGACATGAGCTTGGGCAAACTGATATCAGGATCAGACAGGGTCACCAAGATGTCATCGGCATACAAACATGTTTTATATTCTCTTCCCTTAAATAAGATTCCCTTAACTTCAGGTTCCTCTCTGATTTTTTGAGCAAGTGGCTCTATAAACAAGGCAAATAAAATGGGGCTCAATGGACAGCCCTGTCGGCAACCACGTTCCAAGGGGAATGTCTCTGAAAGACTGCCATTTATTTTAATCTGGGCCACTGGTGAGTTGTATATAGATTTAAGGCAATTTATTATTGTATCATTAAAGCCAAACCGCTGTAATACCAAGTAAAGAAACTCCCAACGTACCGAATCGAATGCTTTTTCTACGTCGAAACTAATTGCTAAAGACTTCATTTTACTTCTGCTCATATTGTCCATAAGTTGTATTGCTCGCCTTGTGTTGTCCTGTGTGCGTCTGCTTTTGATGAACCCCGTCTGGTCTGCGTCAGTCAAGTCTGGGATAATGTTTTCTAGTCTGTTAACAATTATCTACAAAACTTTTTAATGGCTTCATTTGCTTTATTTGGTTTGATTCCTGTTTTGTCGTGTTTTTGTCAGTCAGCCGAGTCAGCTTGACTCCTGATTGGCTCTTTCCTGAACATGTGACATCCCATCCTGTGCTTGCTAGGCTCCTCGAGGAGGAACCACTGACATCAGGATTTCTGGTTTCAATAATAACAATGTTCATTATGTACGGTCTCTAATTCTGAGACTGTAGCAGATCTGACCTGTTTGAATAAATTATTACGTTTTTTGTTTTTTAAATATGATTTTCATTGGGGACCATTGATTTGAACAGGTTGAGGAGAGTCAGAATCAGAAATACTTTATGAATCCTCTTGGGGAAATTTAGTGTTGCCAGATGCTCATCACACTGTACAAAAGTAAAAAAAAATAATTAGGGATAAGAAGGACAATCAAAAAAAACAAACAATAAAAATTTAATAAAATAGAATAAGTAATGAGATAAGATATAATGGAAATCGAATAAAATACTAGAAAGTGTGCAGTGGGTACAATAAACAAGAAATAAGCAATAGATTACAGTAAGTACTGAAATATAAATGTACAAGATAAGAAATAGAAACAGTTATTTACATGGTGGTGTGACAAAACAAATTGTTTCTTTTGCATTTTGCACTTATGTGAACTAGATGAATGAATGAATGAAAATGTGTATTGCACATTGGGAACATGTTACACATTTAATGCAGGTGATCAGTTAAACAGATATTGACACTCTTAGTGACACTTAAGTGAACCAGATATTATAGAATAGAAAAGTCTTTATTGCACTTTGTTATAAGTTCCAGTTGAATAACGAATAAATTAAATGAATGTGACCGTGTTAATAGTCCCAAATGGTTCATACATTGGTACTACAGTCTACTTTCAGGCAATGCAGGTGACATATGCAGGTGTTTCAGGTGTTTCAGGTGTTGAATGATCACTCTAACAGTCTAGCCTGATGGTCATTGTCTCTTGTTTGTAGATTCACCTGCGTCAGTTCCACGGGACGAGGTTCGCTGCCATTAGTCCGGACATGGTGACAGCAGAGGAGCTGGAGGTGCAGGCTGCTCATTTGAGAGAGGACCAATGAGATGAAACTTCCTGTGGAGTCTTTGTGAACTTTCCCTCCAGTCTGGTTCCTCCTCCTGTTTGATGTGTTCAGGAGTAGACAATCAGCAGAGAGTTTCATTCTTGTGCCAGATGAAGCAATATTTTGATAAGGATGTGCTTAAACACAGTGTGACACTCTGCCTTATATCAATGAATCTGATTACTGTGCATTCATGACCTGCCAGAACTCTGTGTGTGTAAACAGGTAAACACACCTCCACGTCTCTGTCTGCTCTTCTGTTTCCATGTATTCATGTGGCCTAGCTTCACTTGACTTTTTGTTTTCTTCTGTTGTCTGACTGCAGAACTCCACTGTGTGTAAACACCTTTAAACAATGCTACGAGCAAACAGAGGTTCACTTTCTACTGACAAGTTCAGACGTTGGTGGAAGTTGGTCTGGATGTTGATATTTCTCTAAACAGTCACTTCATGTTTTTATAGCTCAAACTGCAGTCACTCTTCTCTCCACTGAAACTCTTCTTTTGTTCTGTTTCTGAATAAATTATGTGATGTGCCTTCTATAACACTTCCTTTTTATTGTCTCAGTACACACCATCACACTCACTAATGACAGAACTTTTCCATTTAATACATTTATTGAGCTAACATAAAAAATTGGTGCAACTTCTCCTTTTATCCGCTGTAGAAATAATGTCAACTAAAAACCTTGGTTACTTGAAGCAACTCAAGGTCTCTGTCCTGTGTTTCAACCTTTAGTTAAACCTTGACACTGAGTTCTACAGAAAATAATAGACTAAGTAAAGCTCTAAATCTGTGTGATAGAATGTATTTCCATACCCACAAATTCACAAAATCCTGAACATTCTACACTGCCTGGCCAAAAAAAAGGTCACATACTCTTATTTTGTTGTAGTAATTTTCCACTGATATCTTGTATTGATGATGGAGAGTCTGACCACTGCACAAAGTCTTATCCCAAAGATTCTCAATGGGGTTAAGGTCTGGACTCTGTGGGGGCCAATCCATGTGTGAAAAAGATGTCTCATGCCCCCTGAACCACTCGTTCGCTATTTCAAACCTGGCATTGTCATCTTGGACTACGCCCATGCCTTCAGGGAAGATATAATCCACTGATGGAATAACCTGCTCACTCAGTATATTCAGGTAGTCAGCTGACCTCATTCTTTGGGAACATAATGTTGCTGAACCCTAGTTAATAGCACTGCCCCCACAGGCTTGTACAGTAGGCACTCGGCATGATACCCTGATGCGCCCCAGACGATGGTTCCCCTCCATCCTTCCAGTTTCTAATAATGTGTTGGACAGTTCTTAACCCAATTTTAGTAGTTTCTACATCAATCTCCTTCGTTGTTTTCTCTGCTTGAGCCAATGATTTGACTCTTCCTAAACGGACTAACATGTTTCCCACAACCACAGGATGTGTCTTTCTCCATGGTTGTTTCAGAAATGAGAACTTAATTATTTCATCTGCTGGGGTTAAATAACTTGCTACCAGCTGAAAGATAATCACTCATGCAGTAATTATCAAATAAGAGACTTGTAACTATTTGCTTCGTTGAATCCAGTTGGCCACTTTTTTTGGCCAGGCAGTGTATTAAAATGAAAACATAAAGGCACATTTATCAAATGTATCATTACTTTACAGGAGGTGAGGATAGAGGATTTTTAAGCTGTTCTCAAAATAGATTTTGAGAAATATTTGTTTTACAAACTGGATCATTTGCTGTATAAACTTAAGAATGACTGAAGATTCAGCTTTCCAGAAAATCAATTAGCTCAGATTAACATGTACAACCTCTGAGGAACAGCTTCCCATCTGAGTTGCGTGTTGATGTCAAATGAATCTCTGACATGATCAAAGCAGAGCAGTTAAAACTTTGAATTTATTGAACTTGGTCTGAAAATTCACCAGCAATCCCTAAAACACCTGAACAGCCCATAAAACCAAGTAAACCTGTGAACTATAAGCATAACCCCAGAACACCTCACCTGACAGGTGACCTCAAACCAACCCAACCTGTGTTTGAAGCAAACTGTGAATTTATACAAGAGATTTAAAAAAATCAATAAAACATTCAAGACTAGGAATAAATTAGATTAAAAAAAATCATTCAGAGTTCTGTTAGTAACAAGACGGTTTTTCATATGTTACAGATTGGTCTGTGGGCGGAGTCAGACATTATCAGGTCAGATCAGTCTGTGGGCGGAGTCAGAGACATTTATCAGGTCTGTGCCTGAAGTCTTGTGAGTCAAAACAAGTGGAGTGCAGGTGCATGAGAAGAGGAAGGTGCTGTCTGTATTTGTGCTCAAGCATGTGTTGGATAGTGTCAACACTAAAAGGTGCCAGAGTGTGTGAGTGTAGCAGTCTTTGTCAATGTGTTTGATTGGCACAGAGTGTGTGTAAGTATGTGTGTGTCAGTAGTAAAATGTTCCGTAGTCTCCCATGCCGTTACGTCTGAACTGATTTTCCTTGATGGACACGAACACCTGGAGCTCCGTCAGGTCCTGGAGTGCCCGACTCACACAGGAGGTCTCTTTGTTTCTGCTCAGCTGACGACTGAACGACCACTTCCGGCCCGAGGTGGAGGCTCCACCCTCTATAGAAGGACCGCCCTCTGCGCCGTTGTTCTCTGCAGTCTGAAGCTGCACAGCGAGGGCGGCGTCAGCTGAGCTTCCAGCAGAGTCTGCTTGAGAAAAGAAAGAGCAGTGAGGATCAATCTGTGTCACAGAGTTTTTAACAGGACGTGTGCTGCTGACTGTGGGTCAACAAGAGGTTTGTGCTGTCCAGACTTTCACGCTGGTTCAGTGTTAGCTGTCCGACGCTGCAGGAATTCCTCTGGTCAGGGCTCCTATCACACCAACGATTTTTCAAACTGACAAGCTTTGGTTTTTCACCACTTGTCAACAACTGCGTGAGCAAATCGTTCAACAGCTTCAGAGCAATGTTTCCCAACATACAATTAATACAATGAATGATAGATATCTTCAATCTACAGACCATAATATAATCAGAAGATTCAGAGAATCTGGAGAAATCTCTGCACGTAAGCAGCAAGGCCCAGAGCCAACACTGAATGGCCGTGACCTTTGACCCCTCAGGTGGTTCAGCATTGAAAACCCACATCATTGTGTAAAGGATATTAGCACGTGGGCTCAGGAACACTGAAATGGACTGAGGCAAAGTTGAACACAACCTGTTTTTGGAGATCATGGATGTGGTGTCCCCTGGGCCACAGAGGAAAAGGACAATCAGGATTGTTCTTAGCACAAAGTTCAAAAGCAGCATCTATGATGGTATGGGGGTGTGTTAGTGCCTATGGCATCATGGGTAACTGTCCCAGTATCTGTGAAGGCAGCATTAATGCTGAAAGGTACAAACAGGTTTTGGAGCAACATCTGCTGCCATCCAAGACACTTTGTCTTTTTAAGGGACGTCCCTGATTATTTCAGCAAGACAATGAAACCAAGACACATTCTGCTCCTGTTACAACAGCGTGGCTTTGTAGTATAAAAGTGCAGTTACTAGACTGGCCTACCTTCGGTCCAGATCTGTCTCCCATTGAAAATGTGTGGCATATTAGGAGGCGCAAAATACAACAACAGAGACCCCGGACTGTTGAGCAACTGAAGTTGTTCATCAACAGGTATGTGAAAGAATTCCAGCTCCAAATCTTCAACAATTGGTGTCCTCAGTTCACAAACACTTATTGAGTGTAGTTAGAAAGAAAGGTGATATAACACACTGGGAAACATGACCTTATCCAAGCTTTTAGGAATGTGTTGCAGGCAACAAATTCAAAATGAGTGAACATTTGCAAAAAACAATAAAGTTTATCAGATTGAACAATAAATATCTTGTCTGCGTAGTGTATTCAGTTGAACATAGGTCAAACAGGATTTGCACATTATTGTATTCTGTTTGCATTTACATTGTACACAACGTCCCAACTTCATCAGACAGACACATCAAGCATAAACCAGCTTTTAAGCGCCCCCTGCTTTTAGCCCTTTAATCCAGCCTCTAATCCTTTCAGAACAGCTGACAGTTAGGGGTGCCCTCTATCTTCTACCTTTTATAAGTGGCCCCTATATGATGAGAAGGACCCCGATGTTCAGAGCACCCCTTACCTTGGGCCCTTGGCTTCAGAGCAGCCTCTCCTGTAAGTACTGTCAGATGTGCCCTGACCTGTTAGTTCTGTTGGAGAGAAACCCTTCCTGAGCCCTGTCTGAGAACAGCCGTACCTCCATTGGTTTGTATCTTTGTATCCGCTGGTTTCACCAGGATGACTCCATATCCCTCGTTGTTGTGGATGACGTTGTTCTCCATGGTGATGGAGGGCATTACATCCAGCCCATCCTCTAAGTCCTGCATCAAACACACATTTTTCTATCTTAAATACAAGTTAACCTTCATCAAACACTCAGTAACACTTATCAAACACAGGTTAACAAATACTTAACATTTTTTGGCTTTTATCACAAACACATGCTACTATTTATCACACAAAAGTTAACACTGATCGTACATGGAAAGTTCTGTTTGATCAGGATAGCCTGTAACTATAACCCTCTGCAGGTTTCACTCACAGAAGAGCAGACAAAAATTTGTGTTGTAGCCCACAATCCTGGGCTCTGTGATCAACAAAAAGATAATGTTTTCCATCCCAGATACTCTTTTACATGATATTGAGCATCTCTGGGTATCTAAATTGCCATAAAGCACCACAGATAAACTTTCTGTTTATCAATTATCTGTGAGAGAGACTGGGTTCTCTCAGGAGAGGGAGGCTAAGAGAGCTTCTCAAATATGCTGAGCCCTGAGATCTTACAACCTCTGTTTCCCTTCTTCAGCTGCTGCTGTGCTTTTTTGTGGTGTGTGTGTGTGTGTGTGCCAGTGTGTGCCAGTCTGTGAGTGTGCGACCCACCTTGATGAGGATGCCGTCCTTACAGTGATGGATGCCGTTTCCTATCAGACTGCAGACACTGCCAGGGTAAATCTCCACACCTGCTCCCTTCATGAACACACACAAATATATAAAGTCTGTGATGCACACCTATACCTGTGTAACAGAAACATGTGGGGACCTGGGCTAACTCTGTGTGTGTGTGTGTGTGTGAGTGTGTAGAGTCTGACCTTGGAGCCATACAGGTCACACCTGTTCATGCTCAGACTGGCTGATGTTCTGACAATCACTCCTGTGGTCTCACACTGCAGAACACAGTTGTCCATGTTCACTGTGCCCTGGCGCACACCTGACAAACACAGACGCTTTTCTAATTACACAAGCACGCACAGGTAAATCACCACAGATAAGAGGTAATTAGAGTCAAAGTTTAGTTCCTGTGTAGCTAACCCTTTAACACCAGATTCATTGGCACTGACATATTTGCAAAAGTGCACCTTGGATGACTGTTTTTCCTTAATGCGCATATTTTCCTGTTTGTACCATCAGAAAAATTCCAAAGTCTGTGAAAGCTGGGATGTTGCTCTTTCAGCCAATGTGTGATTATTAAGGTGATCACCCTAAAGAGCAGAGGAGATGGATGAGAGGAAGCTCAGAGAAAACACAGCAAAATATCTGCCCTGATTCTGAAACCTCCACTTAAGTTTCTGCATGGTTCTGAGACTGAAGGAGCAACTTCTCATGAGTGAAGGTGATGATAGATGGGATGAATTAAGCTCTCTTTATCTTACGTTCTACTGTGGATGTGTCTCTGTCAGCTCCTGGTGTTCGGCCGTTCCAGTTTGAGTGACCCTGTAAACTGGAAACACCTTCAGCTGAACCTGTCAGTGGATATTCAGCTAAGAAGTTCCTGGGAGTGTATCCTTGTTTAGTTCTTTACACGTTTATTTCAAATTAAGCCTCATCAGTTATGTTTTCAATGATAATGTAAAGACATTCTTTACATTAGGCATCAGGCCAGAGATCATCAATCAACAGGTTTGTTTTTCAAAGAAAAACCTGCTGATTTCTGCTGGCTTCATACTGAAGGTAACAGAGCAGTGTTTCCCCTGTCTGCTTCTGCCGTTGGAAATATCCCCTCTTTCATTTTTAAAAATACTTTCGCACTGACTTGGGGAAGTCAGTCCATAAGTGCAGCTCTAAGCAGCCAGACCTGAAAGATGACAGTGTTTTTCAGACAGGAAACCATTTTCCAGTCAATCAGAATGAATCCTCATCATTCTGTCCCCAGATCTTTTATTTGGACTGATGAAGAGGAGGTCTGCATTTCAAAGTAGGAAATAAAATGCACTTGAAGACAAAAAGCAAGCAAGGAGTTTTTGCATCAATATTTAAATGACCACGCCTGCAGCATTCCTTCCTTCAGCAAACGTTGCATCTAAGTGATGTCAGTTGCTTTTTATTGATTCCAAAATCTTCACTTAGGCACGAGTTTTCAGTAAAGATTGTTTTTAGTGATATAAAACTGTGGTGTTGTGTGGATGATAGGCCTAAACCTCTAAAAAATATATGGCTTCCAAGAAACCTGGTCAAGTCTGGACATGGCCTCAGACTTTTAGAAAGTGCTTCAACCAGTGACGGCTTTGCCTCAACAAATCCGGCAATAATGATAAATCAGGGTGAAGCCAGCGCAAGCTGAATGTCTCTCTGCTAAAAGGCTAAATGCAGTGTTGTACATGATGACACTAGCCTGTCATCTTCTTCTATGGGGGAATTTTTGCCAAATGGCCTTTGTCTGTCTTCCTGTTGTCCACTGGAACTGGTCTTACATTAGACTTCCCTTTTTTTTCTCTACAAGTCATTGCCTTGGTTTGTACAATCTATCCAAGGTGGAAATATAGCCAAAAGTGGACCATTGGAACCACACAGTTCTTGGGAATGTTTTACCAGGAGATGAAATCTCTCGTACAGTTGGCACAACTATATATTCTGGTCCACAGCAACCCATTTCTGTGTGTCCAAGGTGTGTGTGTGTGTGTGTGTGTGTGTGCTCACACAGGATCCCCTCGATGGCGTCATGCTGGATGAACTTGATGTTGGACAATTTGACCTCTGCTCCTGTTGACTCCACAAAAGAGTCTCCTTTATTCTTCTTCTCTATCACCACCTCGTCAGGAGGGCCGAAGCCTAAACCAGAACAAAAACCACTGCTGTTAGTGTTAGAGTTGTTTTTATAACATACTGGTATTATATCAGTACTCAGTGTCAGCCGATACCCACAGCACAAGTATCAGAATTGGAAAAAAATGGTAATGGAACATCTCTAGTCACTGTTGAGTTTTGACCAGTGTTTGGAATTGACAAAATAACACTGTAAATCAAAACAGAAAAGAGAAAAAAGGAAAGGTAAGCATAGACAGACTTCTGTGTCGGTGGGCTCCTTAAAGACGGTAAACTTCAAGTAAATGCTCTGTGCTGTCTTGACCCAGAGGAGGTGTGTGTTGGTGTGTGTCTCTGCAGAGACTGTGTGTTTCTATGTCCAGATTTTACACAGTCATTGTGGAGAAAACAGTCTCAGGGTTAGGACTGATAAAGAGAGCCTGCTGGGATAGCTCAGGGCTAAATGTCTGCTCTTTGCTTTCCATCACAATCTCTAGCTGAGATAGAAGTAGAGGGAGGTGGAGAACTCAGAAAGCTGCAGGACATGGTGGACCAAGGAACTCAAGTAAAGTCAAGTAAATCCTTTCAGGGAATAACCATGAACACAAGTGTGTTTGTGTGTGTGTGTTTGCACTTGTGTGTGTGTGTGTGTGTGTGTACCTTCCATAGAGATGGAGTCTGGGATGAGAAGGGAGCTGGACACACTGTAGACCCCTGGCAGAACCAGAACCACGTCCCCCTGATGACAGGAGTTGACTGCTGATACTGGGTCACTGTGGAACTGAACACACACATACACATACGCACTGAGCTCAGACAGTGAGACAGAGAGAAAGTGAGAAAAGACAGTGCGGTTGTAGGATGAGCAGATGTAGTCAACTTTCTGTGGTTTGTCTCTACTTACAGCCCTGTATCTGATTAAACAGCACATAAACAGGTTTATTTCCTCTGTATTTTACTGTGTTTACTTTACTCTATTTGTGTACTTCATGTTGATGTGCTGTGTAATGTTTGCATTGCTGTGCTATCATGATGTTTCTATCTTTGGCTATTGATCCTAATCTGTCATTTAAACTCTGTTTTTCACCAAATATTAAGACTATTGTAGATAGAGATCGGCAAATGTAGACAGAAAAGAGGAGCTACCCTCAGAGATAAAACTCACAAATGAAGCAGTTCAAAAACCCACTCAGACCCATTTTCCCACCAACAATATGGTTTTGTAAATTCATACAAAGAACAGCCCTTGGGGTTATGATAAAACTGACATGTATACACTTGAGTAACCTGTGAGCTACCTGTATGTTTGTAACCTAGATGTTTTTGTGACGTAAAGAATGAAATCAAACCGAACCAAAACACATTTTCCACCTTTAATGCGACATATGACCTGTAGAACTCAACTTTAAAAGATTTTTTTAGAGTGGTGGCGTTTAAATCACAGAGATGTACTACTTTTGATGTAAAGAAGCTACAGGCTACTACTTGTAAATCTGTGTTGCTTGCATGTGTGTGTTTCCTGTGTATGTGGGGGTTTCCTGAACATGAGTGAGTTACCTGTATCTGTGTGTCTTCAGGTGTGTTGGGAGGGAGCAGGCGGTCGTTGAGTAAGGACTGGAGCTGGAGGCTGCTGCAGGATGAAGCCACTACATGGACGACTGTCAGACCTGAAGACCTGGGGCCTCGGCTCTGGACACTGTGTTGGTTAGTGTGACCTAGGTTACCCAACACGTACCTGGCAGGATGAGGAGATGGCTTTTTAAAATAAAAAACAGGTCCTACCTGTGCTACCAGAGTAGAGTCTTCTGTGTTCTGGTTAATATCTGTATGAACTGAAGTCGGTCCAGGAAGTAAAATCCAAACAGATGTGTGTGTGTGTGTGTGTGTGTGTGTGTGTGTGTGTGTGTGTGTGTGTGTGTGTGTGTGTGTGTTTCCCATGACCCAATGACGTCATGATGTTACTGACAAAGAGGTGATGACGTCGTCTTTGGTGATGACTGTCTGAATAGAGTGTATTCCTCTTTTTAATCTGTTTTTCATGTTGTCTTTTAAAGGGGCTGTGAGGAATTTCTAAGTGATCTTGAAAAAGTCTCACATATGCCTTACCATAATCCCTAACACACAATGTGGTTATAAGTGCTAAAAAGGTTATTTCACAATGCTAATTCTCAGTGTCTCAATTGTCAGGTTGGATTGGACTGGACTGATTTACAGCAAGTGAGTCTCCATGACAACATCCATGCTGGCTGATGGAGTTTAGAAGTGAGCAGAGAAATCTGTGTTTTTCACTGCTGCAAATGATTTCTGTGATTTATTTAGTAGAAATGGTGGAAACAAGAGCTGGACTATCTGACAGAAAAGAAACAGAAGCGAGAAGAATAGAGAAGGAGCTACAATAAACTTCATACAGAGTCTCCTCATGGTCCCTTTAAATGAGCCTATCCAAGACACAACCAAAGCTTTCTATTCCATTCCATTCTATGAAGGTGTTACCTTGGCATGGGGCTCACTATGACATCAAGATGTTACAGATAAGGAGATGATGAAGGTGTGTCACCTGAGCAGAGGGTTCTCTATGATGTAGAGTCTGCGGCGCAGTGTCTCCAGCTGTTCATACAGCTTCAGTCCCTCCACCATGGACACGTTGTCAAGCTCAGAGTCAGAGTCTGAGCCCAGGTCACTGCGTAGGGCTGAGAACTGTTGGAAGCACTGAGAGCACAGTTCCAGCAAGGACTGATACTCTGACACCAGACCTGCAGGGACCCGGTCTTCCAGGATGTCATAGTACCTGAGGACACAGACAGGTGCTCAGACAGACAGGAGCACAGAGTGGCTGACCTGAACAGAACAATCATCTGAGCACTCACAGGCGCAGGCGAGGCTCCACACAGCGCACAAAATAATCAAAGTCGTCATCTTCATCCTCCTCATCCCACTGCCTCCAGATATGTTTGTAGAAGAACCTGTTCAGCAGAAAGGTAACAGTTATCACAGACTCCAGAGATCAGTTTTAAACAAAGCCTGCTCTTATTTCTTTTCACCACTATTTCTGGAGTTCAATCTTACAACACAGCGTCTCATCATCGTCATCATCATCATCATCACCATCATCATCATCATCTCCATCATCATCATCGTCGTCATTCCTCAGGCTCACACCTACAGTCAATTACCTGAGATGCTCCAAAGCCAGCGCAGTCTGGTCAAATTCTCCTGACGGCTCGTAGATGGCGTGCAGCTCCTGTAGAGGGATTCGGTGCTGCGTGGCCTCCAGCAGGGACGCCATCGTGTCTTCAGTGAGATCACAGCCACGTGTGTCACACTGCATGGGCAAAACCAACCGCACACATGCTTTTAGGTCCTTCAGGTCCAGATCCTGTACCTGCAACACAAACAGACACTCAGGACACCAGTGTGTGTTCTGCCTCACTAGCACGATGTCTGTTTCGCTCTCTGTGGAGGTCCATGAAAGCAGCTGTCAGTCATTTTCAGACTCTTAAAACATTTAGACATCAGGAGCAGAGCCCGACTGATATGGGATCTTTGGGGCTGATGCTGATGACGATACTGGGGGCAAAAAAAAGGCTGATATCAGATAAACCGGCCGATATCCCACATACATGTAATAAGAACATTGACATACACAGAATATATACTGTACATGAACACAAATTGTTATAATACCGAAAATACGATTCGAGAAAAAGGAGCAGAACACACAAGAAATAAAACTAAGAACTTTAATCGTGAAACTGTCAACACAAGGACTGTAAACAACTGATAAAAATAAGGCAAACTGGGCCAGAAAAGGTAGTGGGTGTGTGAGGGGGAGGGGCCGGGCACTCATGCAGTCTGACACAGACACACAGGAGCAGTAATGACAGAATCTCTACACAAAAAAAGTTTATAAACTACAAAATGGCTGATGTTGGTTAATCGGTGACAGGCCATAATCAGTTGGGCTCTCATCAGGAGAGTTGTGCACAGAAAAGTGGCTGTGGGGTTAAGGGTCCTCACCTCCACCAGAACATCAAAGACATCAGTACACCACAGAGCCAGCCAATCACACGGCTCCAATACCTTCTCCAGGTAATCTGCAGTGAAGGCCTTCACCTCAGAGGGCTTACAGTCCCCTACGGACACAGATAATGCTTTTTTTTAGTATATAGTCACTTTTATGATACAGTAACCATACATCTTCAAATAGAGACTGGTATTTAACGTTTGTAGTATCACACCCTGTGCTTAAGACCAGGCACTTCTGTGTTTCTATCATGGAGAACAAAGTCAGCAGAGGACAGTGCAGTGAAGCACCTGTTTGATTTCACTTTCACCTACATGCCCCACACCACGCTGACAATAAGGCCTTAAATGATATCAGGATGTAAAGTGGACTCAACCAAAGCAGTGTGACAAACTTCTTTATCGCTGTCAAAAAAGCTGAACACAAACAGGTGAACTTAGAGACAGGCGTGGTTCAATTAATACATGAGCACGCGGACACAGTGATGGTGTATAATTCATTGTGTATGATCGTGTACGACCCCTCCTCACAACAAGCATTTTTAACACTGGAGAGGTGTTAGAGCGCTGTCAGTCTAAAACAACTCATCATAAAAAGGGATGGGCATTGATAAAATGTTATCAATACCAATATCACTATCAATTCCGCCCACCAGTCTGGTTCTTTATCGATCCCCTTATCAATTCCCCTGAGAGTTTTCTGTGCACAAACAGTAGCTTTACAGGTTTTTTCAACAACTTATTGAGTTTTAAGTTCATAAATCTGAAAGTCACTGGATCCTAGATCTCTGAACATATGTCAGTTGTACAAAATCAAAAGTCCTTGTTTCAAAAGTTAAGTACAGTATATCTGCTTTGTCTGGAAGGATCCTTGATCTTTCAGGGCTGACAGTATCTCCAGCTGTGGAAAAGAATTGATAAGAGAATTGTTAAGCAAAGAGGCTGGATTGATATCAATGGATTGAACCATTTCTTATTCCTTGGCTTTTAACCCAGCATGAGACTCAGTTCTGTTTTACTGTGCTATGTTTTTTTTCAGTTATTGTTTTTATTGTTCTAAAATTGTTTTTCAGAACAATGAAACAATAGCACAACAACTTCAGTGTTAATACCTGATTTTTATCTTTTTTTTTAATGTTCTGTCTTTATGTGTACAGCCCTTTGTTTCAGCTGTGGTTGTTTTTAAAGTGTTCTATAAATAAAATTGAGTTGATATACTTAAGAGGTACCCTCGATACCCATCCCTAATCATGAGCCAAAAAGCTAGTTAAGTTGTAAAAATGTTTTCTGTGTTCTCCATTGTGCTGACTAAAGACCACGTCTTGTAGATAGATGCTTCACAATGGCCTGAGCAGGACATGTGTGCATCAGAGACATAGGCTGTAGAAAACATGGACGTAGTCTCCATGACGTCACTCGTCGGTTAATGCAGCCCTGTTTTGAAGCAAAATGGTCAGGTGAAGAGTGCCCAAACTCACAGCCATTGGGTGCCTGTCAGTCACGTGATCTGAGCTGTGGCACTGATTGGGCAAGCTCTCCATCCTAATATCTCCAAACGGCCGAGTTTGTAAAAAGTTTCACCCCATCACATTGTGCGCCATTAGCAAAATTAGCGATCCAGACAGGAGACAGGTTTTGTACTAGGCTGTAAATGTGTTAACTTTGGCTCTGAAAATAGCCTTTTATCTTATTCCTGTGTATGTGATTTCCGGTACTTCTGGAGCCAGCCTCAAGCGGTCACTCGAGGAACAGCAGCTTTTTAGCACTTCTGCATTGCCTCATATTTTCAGACTGGAGTTGGCCACTTGGTCAGAAATTGTGCTGAAGTCTGGTTCATATTGGAGTAGTGTGACTGCAGAATATACTGGCCAGCAGAGCTACAGGGAGCAATAGTACAGCATGGTTCAAATGGCCAGTGTGACCACACCATAACACTGGGCTTAGAGTAATGAGAGTACAGACCAACTTCAAATCGTGGTCCGGTACTTTTTTCAGTGAAAATAACACAGGCCCCGAGTCCAATCAGGGAATTGAACGTACATCTTATTCTATGGGCATGTGTGTGTGTGTGTGTATGAGTGTGTGTGTATTTACCCAGCATGTAGTCCTGGTAAGCCTTGAACCTCTCATAAAACAGCAGGTTACATGTCTGAAAAGTATCAGGTACACCTGAGTTCGTCCCTGATGCTCGGGTACACCTCTGCAACTGAGTCCCACCCCTCAAACAATGAATGTGGTCTGTGCCACTGTCATCATCATCGTCGTCGTCGTCGTCATCATCATCATCATCATCATCATCTCGACTGGAGCCTTCATTCTCTCCATCCTGAAAGAGAGCTGAGAAGACACACGTTTTACTATCTTTTTGTAGCAACACCAGTCTCTGTTGCACAGAGAAAAAAATTTACAACTCAAGTTCTTTGGATTAAGTTTCAATCAGTCCTCTTTAAAGAGGTGAAACCAGTTTGGCCAGTTTAACAGAGCAGTAGACAACCAGTCCTGATAAACAGGGTGTCCATAAAGTCTTTACAATTTGAAATATATATTACAAAGGCCACTAATGAGATATCTTATTAGATTTATTCCATGTACTCAGTAGCTGTCAAAGTTTTTAATCATGTAGCATTTATGTATTTCAGGTTTCCTGTTGATAAAAAAGACATGCTGTTAGATGAACCCTTAAAATGCTGACTCTTCAAAGAAAAAGGCACAATATGTATCATAGTTCTTAGAAATAAAATTGGATACTCAGACTCAGCAAAACTACTGAACTAAGTATGGAAGAGAGTCACAGTCACATCTGTCAGTTTGTGAATGGCTCAATAAATTTATAACGACAGTGTTAGTAGTGATGTGCAGATCAATACTGACATATCAATACTACCGATACCAGATCTTTATGCTCAAGTATCGATTCTAAAATCTAAATTTCGATTTTTTTTTTTATTTTGTTAAAACTTGATAAGAAAACACTGGAAAGAAACAAAGCTACTGAGCTCTGGTTTGAATCACACGGTTGGTGGGAACTACTTTTTCTTGCACCTGGGTAAGTTTATAATGTGTAATCACAGCAGCACACTGCTCAGTCAGTCACTCTGTCTGAAAACACAATCACAGTGTAAACAGAGTCATGTATACAGATATTTCAGCTCCTCCATTTATTCAGGTGGGGTTTCTGGAGAATTGATCATTTTAAGTGAATTACATAGACAAGGTGTTGTTAGATTAAGAGCAATTACAATAAAAGAAAGCCATGGTAATCCTGCTACCATGTAACAAAATGTGAAAAACTGAGAATAAAAAAACAAACAAAAAAAGCATTTTATCCATACATCCATTGTTATTTACAACCCCCAATACCAGCCTGAATTTTACTATGTACCACATTGGTAAGGAAATCAGGGGTATCGAATATCACTAATAGGGCTGAAAGATATATTGTTATAATGGTATCGAGATATGAAAATTCAAGGTGTTAATGTCCCAATATCAAAGATATCAATGATGTAGATTTTCCCAGCTCCCCCTGCATGTAAAGCTCAGACAGTCACATGATTATTGGTGACTTTCTGTTAATGTTGATGACTGACAGTGAGCTCTAATCAATCAACTGACTTTCCACATCCTGTTTTATTGGTGCTTTTATTTTTTGGAAAAAAAGTCATATTGTATCTATTATATCAAAATATCTGGCATGAATATCGAGTTATGAAATTTTTGTTTATGTAATTTATGTAACACAAGCATTTGCGCATTTTCCTACGAATAAGTTCTTTTATCAAATTAGATTTTAAAAAATCGTCTATACCTAATCTTCATTTTGTAACAATTTTCACACGGTTGTCTTTTGATTTGCTTTTGTAATATTTCTTTTAGTTGTAAAGAGACTTTATGGACACCCTGTTTGTCTGCTTTGTCATGAACAGACATTTTCCTGATGTCACTCAGTGATCTGCAGAGGAGTCCTGAACAGCTGTCAATGAAAATCTCTGTGTCACGCTGATCGACATCAGGAAGAAGACAGATTCAAAGAGAGCTCTGACTGTGGACTCAAAAAAAGCTCTTTGTGCTCTTCGTCTGATTAAAAAGTGCTGGTATAAACCTCATTGATCAGACTGGAGCAAACATACAGACTGATGACTGCTGCTAATGATGATCTGCTTCTCAGCTGCGCCATGATACTAAATACAGGGTTAGCAGAGTTATTCAACAACTATGTTCACATTAAACAATAAAGCTTTCAACAGGTGAATGACACACGCTTGACTTGAGTGTAGTGACAACAAAGTGTCAGAGTATTTGACCATAAACGAACCTTGAGGAATGACAGACTCGCTGTGGTGACTGTTTTCAGAGTTCATCTCCAGTTCAACGTTTACAAACGACTCCACATCTTCTACCACGATGTCCGCCATCTTAACAGTCTTCGTGTCCCCTGCAGAGCGCTGTACTCCCGCTTCTTGCTCCATAAAGAGTAAAAATACAGACTTGAACGTCTTTAATCTGAAGTTCAGTGGACTAATGTCCTCACTGTCTGCTCAGTCTGGAAAACACAAACCGAATTGCCTGTCTCATCCTGCTAGTTTCAAAAAGTTCCCGGTCTGCGGGGTCACAGCCAATCACGAACGGTGAAACTGTGATAACCCCCGCCTCTGAATCTCGTAGGGGGACGCTATTGGACACAGCCGGCATATTGGAAAACGGCATATCCGGTTCGCTCTGTGAGGTAGAAGTTCAGCCGGTTTCCTTAAGTTTTTACACTGAACCTTGTTTTGTCTCCACTCTGCTTGATTTCTCTATTTATGGATGCCTTTATAATTATGTAACCCTCTGTCTTCAGATTGTTATGTTCTTTTTTTACTTTAATTTTGTTTTATTTTGTTATGTTGTGGAACAGAAAGTACCTTGTTTTTACTATCCTCATTGAGAGTTTGTATATTGTGAAATGTTCGAAAAAAAAAAAAGGTGTAAAATAAATTACATTAATTATTATAAAAAAAAAAACAGAGAAGTTTAGCCCGTTTCAGGTGTTTTCAGATACGGCTCCCGAGTGACTCCAAATTTAATTCACTCCAGATCAAAATCTTAAGACCAGTTGAAAAATTGTACGAATTTGCATTTTGCACTGTTGGATCATAAGAAGGTTCTAAGTAAGGCTTCAAATTGCAAAAAGAAGAAATGGGAAAAAGAGACCAAAAGTTTTGAACAGGCAATTTATTGAAAAAAAAACAATTTAACTGAAATAGGCTGTTGATCAGCTTAACAAAAGTTTAAGTTCACAGCTCAACGGGTTTTTTTCACGATTTCACACAATAGAGAACAAATGGGAGATCTTCAGATTTTGAAGATGTCAGGAAAATTGTTGAGCCTCATTCAGACCCTTCTCATTCAGTCATACTTTCAGCCAGAAACTTCATTCAACCTGCACAATATTCAGCCATCATTTGGCTTTCTTCAGTATATTTCAGCTTCTTTCTAGCATTTATAGTTTCCTCACAAAACTCCTTCAAAGGTCATGAAGTTGATCAGCCCTTGCAGCAGTTTAACATTGGTGTGTATGTGGTGGAATGTTCAAACTGTAGAGTGAGGATTTGAATTTTAGAGTGTGGACCAGGAGAGAAATGACCTGGAAACTTTTTGGATAAACAGGCCCAGGAGCCACAAATTTCACTCCACATACACAAATTAGGCATCAAAACACATGTAATCTCGTTCTGCTTCTGATTTAAGACACTTGACACCAAAAGGACAGAGAACAAACTTAGCAGATCGCCAGTAGTAAACCCGACAAATTCTCCCGTCTGCTCGAATGTTAAATCTCAAAGGAACTTCTGAGAGTTGAGGAAAAATGTACACTTTTTTAACCAAAATTTTCTGGTTTAATTTGTGGCTCCACTGACATGAAATTTACATCAAAACTTGCTTTAAGCCTAAGGAAGCTAGTCATGGTTTTGTTTTTCTTACAGCTCTTATCGTTTTTGCACAAGGTCAAGTGATTCAGACTCTTGTCCTCTGCTTCAACCCAGCTTGTCATGCACTGTCAGTTAAATCAAACAGCTGCAGCTTCAAACAGCCTAACGAGCAGGTTACCATGGAGACCTGTGATCTGACACACCTGTTTATACCTACAGATCAAAACACTGATGTGGAAAGATACTCTAGTGATTTTTTTATCTTCATCACTGACCAATACACAAGGGCACACACACAGACACACACACACACACACACACACACATACGAGCACACCAAACACACAGACTGTCTCAAACATCTGATAATTCTGATCATTCCCACACAATTTCTAGTGATATAAATTTCTTTCATTGTGCTTCATGGATTCCCTTTAATTCAGATGATTCTTTAATTCATCTATCTTTGTTTTCATTTTATACATTATTTCATTCCATTCATCCTTTCAGCCAAGATTTCATGTTCATGTTCAAGAGTTCTCCTTCAACATTTTGCATTCAGCAGTTCAGCGCAAGCTTTTTCAAGATTCATTCAACCATTTTCAGATAAATTCAGTCATTCAGCATATTCAGGATTCTGCATTAGCAGAAGCAAGCTGCTTCAGCTTCTGCATTCACAGCACAACTTCTTCAGGAATTGCTTTTCTAGTTGATAATGGGTGTGTGGGAGAGGGACATTGACTTGTAGGTAATTTGTAACAATGTTGCATGCTATGCTATGTCACGTACATCTTTGTAACCTGCTACTGGATATCCTGAATTTCCTTTAGAATTAATAAAGAATATATCTATCTATTACATTTCCCCACACAGAAAAATTATTCTATTTTTGGAAATTATTTGGCAGCCTACTTTGCGGTCCACCAGGGGTCTGTAGCCCACAGGTTGGAAACCACTGATGTAGGAGCAGATACATCATTTCAGACTGTTGTTACCATACGCTAGTATATCTAACCCCCCTTTAAAATAGACAGGTGATACTTGACCATCAAAAAAAGAAATGAGGATGGAGCTCTAATTTTCCAGATGTGTGATGCTTGGAAATCTCACCACTAAAATGTTGACAAGGTTTTCTGCCCACTATCTGCAGTCATGTTTATATCTGCTGGTGCTGGATATTTGAAAATTGAGGATATTTTTGATCACAAGACTTTCACAGAAACATTCAAAATGAAGTACATGACTGCTTTTGTTAATCATTCTTCAAAGAGATATATTTGTGACACAAACTGGAAGTGTTCAGGTAAAAATTGCTTTGTTGGCTAAGGAAATGGTCATGATAACTAACACAATGCAAAATCTTTCAGGAGCTTTATTCAAGCTTTAACCATGGCTGATAATGTGGCTCACACCCTACTATTGATATGTCCACAAAATGCTGACCTCAGCATTAAATCATGATAAACATTCTTCAGTGACAGAAATGAAAAATGTCCACAGCAGTGTTGATGTTGCAGATACATGAGTTTAATAATTGGTGAAATGAAGAAAGTTTACATCGCAATCTTATGCTATGATGCAGAAAGATAACTAGTTTCAGCTAAAGATATGAAAAGCTTCAATGATAAAGAGGTCTAAGTCAAGTCTTATGGTTCAGTCCTGTGTTCAGCAGAAAATGGGGGCTCAACGTCTCCTGCGCCTCTTCAATGGAGCTTTTGTCGTTCCCTCAACACACTCTGCCTTGTTGCACTGACAGCTTTCCACTATGGTGTAGTTGTGGGGAATCTTGGTGCCATCTGCACATTCAAGCTCCACTCTTCCTTGGCTGGTGGTGGCTTCTCTGCAACATTCACACTCGTGCATCATAGTGTTGGCGGCAGCAGAATATCTGTAAAAACACACACCAGGCACACACACATTACTTTTCCATAGAGATGTCAAATGGCTACACTCTGGTCATAGCTGATGAGTTCACCATTGTGACACATCCAACACTGTATTAATGCAACATACAAAAAGGTGCACAGAAACCAATAGTCTGAACAAGCTGTAGAGGAGAATCAGTCATGTTCCTGTCAGCACCTGCGTCTCTTCTTTTTTCCCACCCTTTTGTGAGACATTTATATTGATATGTATGTAGATTACTGTTACATTTTGAATGACTTTCTACTCCTGTCAAGGGTAAAGAAATCACAAACTCCATAAATAACAAGGTGTACTTGTACACTGAGTAGCTAGTCCAACTTGTAACAAATGTATAGCATTTTTTGACTATGGTAAGCTAACTTGTGTGAGTTGAGTCACCTTTCACAAACATTGAGGGGAAAACTTGTGTACTCTGTAGGACAACAATTCCTTCTTTGGAGATCTGCACGTCACCATTCAGCTTGATAAAAAATGTGAAAGTAAACTTCTATTCTGGGTTGAAGTAAATGGACTTACATGGACTTGCTTCCGCACTGACCAGCACAGTATGTCATGTTAAGCGGCTTGTTGCTCTTGCAGTCGTTCACCTTGATGACCTCCTCCTTAGTTAGGATCTCACAGTGACTGCGCACCTTGCCTGTAAGACACAGCAACTGTTGTATTGTTGTTCTAAACATGCTTCAAAATGACACACAGCTGCATCTCCTTGATGGGGAGTTATTTTGAACATCAAGACCCCATCAACTTACAGGATTTGCAGCATCCATTGGCGTCAGTTGTCTCTGTGCCCTGGAGGAGAAAGACACATGACACATGTTTTGTATGAGACAAAGACAGTGTTTTCAAAGAGGTCAGGTGTATCAACGGCAGAGGTTTGATTGACTCACAGGTTCGCAATCCAGGGGGTTAAAGGCAGGACAAACAGTCTTGGTCTCCTGGGTAACAAGCTGTCCATTGATGTTGGCGCACGTGTACTCCACACACTTGTCATCAGGAAGAACAAATGTTTCGTTGACCTACACCATGAGAAAAAGCAGAAGAAGATGTGATCTTCATTAGTCTTAATAGCTCAGATTCTAATCTAACTGGACTTTAATTTAACTGCATTTAAGAGGCAGAGAAAATTTTTATACAATCAAATGTAACAGATGTAATGTTGATAGCTTCTAGCATTTTGTTAAGTTTTCAATACTGTCAACTTTCTGTTTAATAATTCATGTCCTTCAAATGGAGCCAACAGTCTGAAGTAGCCAAAGAAAAATGCAAGAGTTTCCACAGCAGCCCAACTGACCTCAATGATGTGGGTTTTGTTGTCAGGTGCAACGAGGAAGCAGCTCTTCTGGACACACTTCCCACAACACTTTTCAGGTTCATCCTTGTACTCAAAGCCCTAAAGGAAGAGTGTTACAGGGTGAGGGAAGAAAGAAAAAATGTCTTTGTGTTTGATAAAATTTTTGCAGTGTGTGTGTCTGTGTGTGTATGTATGTGTGTGAACTTGCAAAGTAATGATACTATTTTGGCTACCACCTAACTTGTGCCCTGTTTTGTACAGCCCCTGTGCAGGAAGTGTTTCTTACTCAAAAAAGATACAAGTTGATTTATTTTTCACAGCCAAATGTTTCACTCCAAAAGGATTGTTGCTGTGGGAACTAAAATGTTTTACTGGCATCAAATTTGACTTGAAAGCAGCTTTTTCATGAAAGGATGATTCTCCAAATAAGTGCTGTGCACACAACCAGTGCTGAGGTCTCCTTTCACTTGATGAAACAATGTCATTAATGATATGAATATAACTATCTCTTTAAACATTTATCCTGGTATCAGAACTGACTCTTGGGCTTTTCTGTTAGCTTGATTCAAGGGGTCGATGCCACATGATCTCTGCAAAGGTGGAACAAGATACACATTGTATTCTTTCATAGTTTACTATTATGCTTATTCCTGAAATGCTTACTCTGTTTTCCCCTTTATCACTATCAAATGACTCTCTGACTACTAGTATTAGTGGTTTGAGTGTCTTCAATCTGCCTCTACTGCTACAACCTTTGGCACTACTGTAACTTAAACAACAAAAAGGAAAGCTAAAAACAGCCACCTTTGAACACCATTCTCAAATTTGAAAACACCACACAACTAAGCAGTAGAAACATTCAGCATTCATAGCTTCAAAGGAATTTACAGGAAGAAACATAATGTTTCTGGTTTGGCTTGGCTGGCTGTGAAATGAGAAAAATGATTTCTCAATTATTAGTGTGCATGTATTGAAAAGCAAAACAAGAGCCCTTACTTCTGCACAGTTTTTGTTGCAAACAACAGGGGTGCAATGAATGATGTTAAGTTTGGTGACTGGATCCATCCTTGGGCCACAGTAACACTCCTGGCAGGGCCCAGGAACATTTGGCTGACCATATGTTGTTGTGCCAAATGGTTGTCCAGCACCACCAGGTGTTGTTCCAAATGGTTGTCCAGCACCTCCAGGTGTTGTTCCAAATGGTTGTCCAGCTCCACCAGGTGTTGTTCCGAACAGTTGCCCAGCACCACCAGGTGTGGTTCCAAAGGGTTGTCCAGCACCACCAGGTGTGGTTCCAAAGGGTTGTCCAGCACCACCAGGGGTTGTTCCAAAGGGTTGTCCAGCACCACCAGGTGTGGTTCCAAAGGGTTGTCCAGCACCACCAGGTGTTGTTCCAAAGGGTTGTCCAGCACCACCAGGTGTTGTTGTTCCAAAGGGTTGTCCAGCACCACCAGGTGTTGTTGTTCCAAAGGGTTGTCCAGCACCACCAGGTGTTGTTGTTCCAAATGGTTGTCCAGCACCACCAGGTGTTGTTCCAAATGGTTGTCCTGCACCACCAGGTGTTGTTCCAAATGGTTGTCCTGCACCTCCAGGTGTTGTTCCAAATGGTTGTCCAAGACCACCAGGGGTTGTTCTTAATATTTGTCCAGCACCACCAGGGGTGGTTCCGAAAGGTTGTCCTGCACCACCAGGTGTGGTTCCAAATGGTTGTCCAGCACCACCAGGTGTTGTTGTTCCAAATGGTTGTCCTGCACCACCAGGTGTTGTTGTTCCAAATGGTTGTCCAGCACCACCAGGTGTTGTTGTTCCAAATGGTTGTCCAGCACCACCAGGTGTTGTTGTTCCAAATGGTTGTCCTGCACCACCAGGTGTTGTTGTTCCAGAGGGTTGTCCTGCACCACCAGGTGTTGTTGTTCTAGATGGTCGTCCAGCACCACCAGGTGTTGTTGTTCCAAATGGTTGTCCTGCACCACCAGGTGTTGTTGTTCCAGATGGTTGTCCTGCACCACCAGGTGTTGTTGTTCCAGAGGGTTGTCCTGCACCACCAGGTGTTGTTGTTCTAGATGGTCGTCCAGCACCTCCAGGAGTTGTTGTGCCTGATGGTCTTTTAGTACCTCTGGCTGTTGTTCTAGATGGTCTTCCAGCACCTCCAATTGTTGTGCCTGACGGTTGTCCGGCACCTACAGTTGTGGTTTCAAATGGTTGTCCTGCACCTCCTGGAGTTGTTCCAGCAGGTTGTCCAGCACCTCCCACTGTTGTGCCTGATGGCTGTCCAGCACCCACAGTTGTTGTGCCTGATGGTTGTTCAGTACCTCCTCTTGTTGTACCTGATGGTTTTTTAGTTCCCCGAGGTCTTGTTCTTGATGGTTGTCCAGTCCCACCTGGTGTTGTTCCAACACCACCAGGTGTTCTTCCAGTACCTTCAGGGGTTGTCCCAGCACCTCCAAGTGTTGTTGTAGATGGTCGACCTGTACCTGTCAGAGTTGTGCCAGATGGTTGTCCAGCACCACCAGGTGTTGTTGTTCCAAATGGTTGTCCTGCACCACCAGGTGTTGTTCCAAATGGTTGTCCAGCACCACCAGGGGTGGTTCCAAATGGTTGTCCAGCACCACCAGGTGTTGTTCCAAAGGGTTGCCCTGCACCACCAGGTGTGGTTCCAAATGGTTGTCCAGCACCAGGTGTAGTTGTTCCGAAAGGTTGTCCTGCACCACCAGGTGTGGTTCCAAAGGGTTGTCCAGCACCTCCAGGTGTTGTTCCCAATGGTTGTCCAGCACCACCAGGGGTTGTTCCAAATGGCTGTCCAGCACCACCAGGTGTTGTTCCAAATGGTTGTCCAGCACCACCAGGTGTTGTTCCAAATGGTTGTCCAGCACCACCAGGGGTTGTTCCAAATGGTTGTCCTGCACCACCAGGTGTGGTTCCAAAGGGTTGTCCTGCACCACCAGGTGTGGTTCCAAAGGGTTGTCCTGCACCACCAGTTGTGGTTCCAAATGGCTGTCCAGCACCACCAGGTGTTGTTCCAAATGGTTGTCCTGCACCACCAGGTGTGGTTCCAAAGGGTTGTCCTGCACCACCAGGTGTGGTTCCAAATGGTTGTCCTGCACCACCAGGTGTGGTTCCAAATGGCTGTCCAGCACCACCAGGTGTGGTTCCAAATGGTTGTCCAGTTCCCCCTGGCCCAGCAGGTGTTGTGGTGAATGGTGTTCCAGGTGTAGTTGATGGGCCCGAGGGTGAACCTGGTGTTGGTATTTTTGAACCAGGCTGAAAAATACAAATTCATCATCAATTTCTGCTGATAAAGACTTTTGATGAAAACAACCTCTTTTAGTCTATGACTGAACCTTTTTAATAGCCAAAATTGAACCTATTGATTAAACAGGACACCAAGAATTTCTTTTCACAAGTCAGTCATTGAGCACGTCCATTTCTTTATAGCAACCTTCCTTCCTGAAATATTTTGTCTCTCAAGGTTGGCAAAATCTATTTATAACCATCTAGTTTGAGCACTTACCATGAATTCAGTGCCTTCATAGACGCATACACCTTTAGGTACTGTAGAAAAAAACATAAAAAACAAAAAATACATTAGTCTAATTCTGACTCATTTAATCAAAAACTGTCAAATACAGAATTGTCCCTTTTTTAATTAAAATGTATGAAACGTATACTCCCTTTCAGACTATAAAGCCTTTTTGAAGAGTACCTTAATCTTTATAAAACAGAACAAAATTAAAACTGGAGCTGCTTATTTTTTTTACTCTACAAGACTTTTTTAGGCATCAGCTATGGGGATCTCATACGAAAAAACTCTTAAGTGTATAATTTTTATTTAATCTTACAATTTTTTAGATAATGTTTTTCCTTTTTCACAGCTGATTATCTGACAATAGATGCACACTGATAGAGTGACATACCACAGAGGTAAGACTGGCAGCAGACGCCTGGTCTGATAACACGTTGGAAGCCCAGGGGACATGTCATTGGTTCAGGACACAGACCCACATCGCATTCTGTTGAAGAGGAAAAAGAGAAGGAGATCATGAGTTTTTGTTGGAGATTTATTTGAATTAAGTTACTTCAAAATTTTCTGTGCAACCAGCCTGATCTCACAGTTTAGACAACTTCACAATGCTAAAACACCTCAAATCTCTGGCCACTGGTTGATAGATACACCTCAAGATGGTGTGAGAGGAAAAACAATCCCCACCTACCAAGAGCAAGGCTGGCCCTCGACTGCGCCTATACACTCAAGCTAACATAGACATGCTCACACCTCGGCCTCCAAGACTCACCACATTCATGTTTAGAGCAGCAGCCGTCTGTCTTGGTGACCAGCTTCTGTCCGGGCTCAGTGCAGTCAGGAATGGGCTTTGTTGGGCATGGAGCCTTCTCACACTGGACGCTCATAGAGTCCTCGTCACATTCACAGATATCACAGCCACTGGACCATGTCTCACCAGGCTGGTTAAAAGGAAAAACAGGCAACAGTTAAGACAAGGCTTTTCTCTGTGTGGTGTCCACAATGTTGTAGAAATGAAGCAAAGCTCTCACTTTTTTTGGTCTGCCATCAGGTCCAACACAATCTGAAATTCAGACAGAAGCTTTTTACCAGCTGTTGTGTCAACTTTTGCGTGAGATATTTCATGAAATTGAAAAGTGGTTCTGTTTAATAGTTTCAGTTTACTTACTGCAAGAGATGACACATGTGTCATAGACTTGGTTGAATAAAGTGGTGCCTTCTGGACAGAAGCAGCCTTCCTTGGTCACATTAGTCGCTGGGTTTTTAGCGTTGAACTTATTGTTGTATCTGTTGTCACATTAAATGAGTGGTTATTACAGTGTTAACACTTTTGAAGTATGGTCAAAAAACAGTGATACGTTTAACTATTCACTTATCATGAATGTGTAATTCAACTTGATTTTCTTCATCTGTGTTTTTGAGATACAGTAGTGCTTAAGTTTACATACCCTGGCAGAATTTATGATTTCTTGCCCATTTTTCAGAGAACATGAATAATTGTGCATAAACTTTTCTTTCACTTATGGCTAGTGGTTGGGTGAAGGCATTAACGAACAAACAGCTGTGTTTACTCTTTTTAAATCAAAATGACAAAAGTAACTTCCAAAATGGCCCTGATCAACGGTTAAATACCCTGGTGATTTTGGCCTGATAACATGAACACAAGTTGACACAAATGGGCTTGAATGGCTACTAAAGGTAACCATCCTCACCTGTGATCTATTTACTTTTATTCAGTGTGTGTGTATAAAAGGTCAGTGAGTTTCTGAGCTCCTGTCAGATGCTTCTATCTTTTATCCAGTGCTACACTGACATTTTTTGGATTCTGAACCAAGGGGAAAGCAAAAAAAATGTCAAGGGATCTGCTGGAAACGAAAATCAAACTGTATAAAACAGGAGAGGGATATAAAAAGATATCCAAAGATTCAGGGTGCCAATAGGCAGTGTTCAAAAGACTCTCATCCACTGACGTTAAAGGGGGCAATACTAGGTATCAAAAACTGGGGTATGTTAACTTTTGATCAAGGTCATTTTGGAAATTTCTGTTGTCTTTATGATTAAAAAAGTGTAAACAGTTTATTAACAAAAATATGGCTTTGCCCAACTACTTACCATGAGTGAAAGAAAAGTTTTTGAGTTTCCATTCATATTCTCTGAAAAATGGCAAAATCATAAATTCTTCAAGGGTGTGTGAAGCACAACTGTACGGGTATTCAAAAAATGTCAAGTCAAAACAACCTCAATTTGGAAAATCAGGCTTTATATGATGAAGGACATGTTTTAAAGAATGACGGTACAATCAAGGGAATGTACGCTTTGAGGGGGATTACTCAAGCAGAATGGTACATTGTGTACAAGAATCTTTGTTCTGTTTGGGGCAAATAAAAGGTCCAAAAGCTATTTGCACAGGGTCCCATCCCCAATACATTGCACTACACTTTGAACATTTTTATGTCAAAGATGTACTTTAGGGTAAGCGACTGGGTCAGACCAAAAGATGATAGATATCCAAGTTTCTAAAGATGTGAATTCTAATGCATGCAGTCCTTTTTGGTGCAGTATGTACCTATCAATCTTCCACAGTTACATTACATTAAGCACCCTGGTGATTGACCCTGTATGGTGCAGGTTTTGTGTTTTTATGATACGAAAAAATTTTGAACTTCATTTGAGAAATGATTTGATTTGAACTAAGTGCTTTGCTGCAGGCAGAAATAAAAGTTAGTGGAACTGTGCAGTAGATCACACCATTGACACAACAAAAACTTTACCTGTCATTGCATGTTGGTTGTACAGTGGGGCCACAGGCTTTGTACACTTTGTTGTCTGGACACTTGTGCTCTGTAAAAGGGACATATATTTAAATGTACATTTTGGCATGACACACAACACTTCATGTTTGACTATAAAGACAAAGGTACTCACCACACTGCCCCTCTGTAGCATTCCTCCAGTCAATACAGACTCCTTTTTCAGCACACTCGGCAGCATAGGTCTCCAGACTTGAGCAGCTGGCATTGGCGCCAGTGGGTTTTGCATTGTTGCAGATGTCCGACTGACAAGCTTTGACAAATGGGCCTGGGGGGATGACTGAGTTGCATGGTTCAAATACACTGGCAGGAAAAAAAGTAAGAATATTTTTGTTAGAAAACGCTGTCCTAACATTGAAATTCTAAAAAAAAGGCCCATTTCCCAAAACCATTCATGGGAGGCAGACACAAGTTGCAAAAGACCTTGTTATCAAGAGAGTGTTTCTTAAGGATCAGTGCACCTCAAATCTTACGACGTGATATTTTGTACCTCTGAGCTCTGGTGCTGTTGGATGGCACCTAAATAAACAAGTACACCTTCATATAGGGCAAATTATCCCTATTTCATAGAAATAGGACTTCACACAAAGAGAAAACCCTATTTCACTAACACTGGTGCCAATAGCCATGCACAGATAGACTGAAATCTTTAATCTTCTGTTATGCACCTCAAAATTGATAAAGGGAATCATGCTCATGACAACAATTTCACTGCTGGGTGACCAAAACAATCATTTTTTAGCAAATGGAGTAAGTGAAATGACATGCACCTGGATTACTTGTCTAACTCAGGAGTTACGCACCCCCCATTAAAGGCCTGCATGTCACCCCTTCTCTTTGAACCCTGTTTCCCATCTTTGGATGCCCTTGAAATTAAGACTACTTACTTCAGGAAAAACTAGGGTTTTCTGATTTCAGTTCATCGTTTCTCAGTCTAATTCTTATTATGGTTACATCACTTCAAAAGTGGCACTTTTTAAACAACCCAGGAAATCTGATAGACACAATTCTATCATCTCAGGCCTGTCTGACATGTTAAATTGACCAAATGTTGAAGTAAGGGTCCTCGCTTCCTGAAAAGAAGGACCACCACTCCAGACTGCCACTCCAGAGGCATTGTCCCTGATGTCCATGCAGTGTTGCACAGAGGTGTCAGCCCGGCCAACAGGTGCTCACCTGCAGGCCCCAGCCCCAGGCCTGGTTCCAGGGTGGGGCTCATTATTGGGTTTTTAAACAGTGTGTAACAAACAAAGAAAAGGGTCCAGAGGCTCAAGGTGAAGCAGATATCTCTACCCTCACCTAGTCAGGAGTTCACAGATGGCAGGTTTACATGGATACTCTGTAGTTGTGGGAACAGTGGTGACCCCGGGTACAGTTGTTGTCGGTGGGGTGGTGGTGGTCTCACAGGGTGTCTCTGGGACAGCCCAGTTTTCTGCAGTGATGGAGCAGCTTTCCAGCACTCCATTTGGAGAACGGCAGTCATTGGCTTTGTTGTTGTCACAGCTCCCTGGAAAAGAAGAAAAGGCAGAAGTGATGTGTAAAAGGGCGTAGCCAAAGTGACTGTATGTTTTATGATGATGTTTAGATTACGCTGATGTGTGGGAACAAAATTGCCACCAACAATTTTCACAGGCATGATCATCTAAAGATACTGAGAGCCATCTGGCATGAAAATGAAATGTATGATAATTATAGTGCATATAGGGAAGTTCAGAGGAAAAAGAATGCCACTTAGAATGAAAAGCAACAATAGGAGCATGGTCTAGCCCTTTTTTCCCCATTAATTGTTCCTGCACAACTTGGAGTCATCATTTGTCCTCATTAGAGGGTGACCCTCACTTAGTCCGGAGACTTGTGGGCAGCTGTGGCTCAGTGGTGGAGTCTCTCGATCAGAAAGGTTGGGGTTCAGCTCCAGCAGTCACATAGTTAAATATCCTTGAGCATGCAGTGACAGCGTATGAATAAAGTAAGCTAATCCCTAACATAGCCATCTCTACCATCAGTGTGTGTGAATGTGAGAAGCAGTGTTAAGTGCTTCAAGTGGTCAGAAAGACTAGAAAGGTGCTTTATAGGTATAAGTCCATTTTCCATAATGCCAAAGTGCATCTGTCTGATTTTTTAGGTTTTTTGTGGCCTACTGTGTCGTCTCAACATGGTTGGAAAAAGCAGCTGGAAGATGTTCTGTCCACTCACCACACTGCCCCTCGGTATTTCCACCAAAGAGGGATTGAGGAATCTCAATACTGTATGAGGATTTTGTGTTAGTAACTTTTGTCTTGATTGAAGGTATTTCAAGAGTGATCTGCAAATCTGTGCCAGTAAGGAGCAGGTCAGCATTACTGAAGGCAGGGTAGACCCGCTTTTCATTCACGTACACCTGCCACACAGGGGGAAACACAGTTAGGACTGACAATTTTTAATACTGACTGTGTTAGATGATACATGAGAGACTGGTTGACATTAAGTCTCAGGGTAATGAAAGAAGTGAGAAAACGTCAATGGCATATTCCTGGGGAATTTTGAATATTGCTTACCACAAGGCCAGTGCCCTTCAACTGTGTCAAAACTATCTTGTAAGACTTGAAGTAAACAATGATGGCATGGGGACAGAAAGTGCTGTCTGTAGGATCACATTCTTGGTTGTCCACTAATACAGTCAGGTTGTATTTCTCGATCATCTCTTTGACCAGGACGTAGTCACAGTATTGTTTGAATGAGTAATCTTTTCCATCAAATGTCGTGAAGTGTTCTTTACCCACGACAGTGCACACACCTGCAAGATAAGAGGAAACACATAGTTAGTTGGTCCTACCACAGTCAAAATGGTATTTTGTCCCCTGGCCACTTATTGATCCCCTTTTTATGGAAATTTTCAAGCATGGATTAAAAGATTATCAGATTTACAACAAGACCCACCAACAACACTTTCTGACTGTAAAGCTTAACTCAGACAAACCAGAAGACTTTGTTGATATCTCAGTCCTACCACGCTGTTGTCATGGGGCTGCTCAGGCTCAGTGGAGTGGTAGGTTGTCTCTTAAAGTGGGTTTGATAATAAATAAAGGTGGATGTCTGTCTGACATGAGCCTGGTTCTGCTTGGGGTTTTGCCAGTTAAAGGGAAGTTTGTCCTTACTATTGTAACTTGCTAATTGCTGCAAAATGCTGTACTCATGGTGGGTCAAGATGAAATCAGACTTCTTGTCTTGATGTTGGATCTCTGTTAATAGCATAAGATAAACCATCAGCCTTGAGATAACATTTGTTGTAATTTGGATCTTTATAAACAATGAGAATGAAGCATGTGATAAGTAAGTACTAGTGGTGCATTACATCAGTGTGCTGATGTGGTGTGATTTGATGAATGTCACTTGTAATGTACTGCACTTACTGTTGCGTGAGGACCAGAGAAAGCAATACGTAAACAGTATGTACGACACTGGATCAAACAAAAAGTAAAAAGCTGAAAAGCTATTTGATTCAGCAACAGGTAGTTTCAACAAGCAACGAAGAAGTCTTTCAAAACTATTGACCCCTTTACCATCCCCCAAACTGCCAAAAACACCTGCAAAATGCCCAAATTACATAGATGCTGTTCTTGAACCCACTAGAGCTTGGTTTCTCTGTAAAAAAATAATGTGAAATTGTAACCTCAGCATTCAAACTTTTTGCAAGTGTAACTTAAAAGTAGTGACTGACACAGGATTTTAACAGTTTTGTCCATCTAGATTTTTTTTATGTAGCAGTACTTGGAAGGATGACAGTATAAAATCCAAACTTGGATAAGAGTACAGATGTCGTCTATAGCCTGTACGCACCATGTCATGCTCTGGGATACTATTGGCCCAAGAGAGACCATAGATTGACCCAGTTGGTCAAGGAGGTGTCGATTAAAAGGACGTTTACACTGTAGTTTTGAGATCATGAACACCTACTCATCTACAATGTCTACAACGCTCTGTATTCAAGTCAAAACCGGCGTGCTGCTGCTGGTTAAGGGTTCGAAGTTGCTGTTGATACCGTTGTTACTGCCTGAGCACTTGTGAGTAGTTGTACTTAAGAGTAGTGTTATTCTTTTTAAGAGGGAATGAAATATAGTTTTACATGACATGCACAAATATTTTAAGTAATACATCTTTTGGAATATTACTGTTGACTTACATTCACATTCGTAGTGGTGGCAACACTCAGTCTCATCATACTTTTTAACAGCTGGACGTCCACTGGCACAGATAGGTTCTTCTACCTTCTCACAGGTCTTTATGGTCGTTGTTACCTTACTTTTTTCACATGTAGCCATAGTGCAGTTTTCAACCATCCAAGACTCTCCATCCTGAAAAGAATTTGGGAAGCAGTCAGTTAGATTCAAGGAAACTCAGAGGTCTTTAAGAATTGTAATTCACAGTGTTTTACACTACACTGTACTCTTTCTTTTAGCATGATTTACATTTTACGTGAAGTAATGTGATGATATAAACCTTATTTTGCAAAAAACAAAAGAATATTATGATCTTAAATTAAATATGACCATATTGTCATGTGACCGCTATTATTTTTCCTGATATTTGTTTTACTTTTTGTTATTTTGGGATTCTTGGGTTGAGCAATACATCCCATTATCTTGAATTGTGTTGGGTTTTATTGATGCATTTGATTGGTCTTCATGCAAAATGCATTTTATCCCCATCAGCATCACACTGGTAACCATTGAGACAAAAACGTTTGTCTTTCCTTTTCATACAAAAATGGCAGGCCAAACGACTAATTACTGTATTCTGCAGTCTACATCACAGCAGCAGAGCTAGTCACAGCCATCATGCTGATCACTAAAGAGCCATTAAACCTGAAGAAGAAGCAATAACAGCAAAAATATTCAAAGCTGGGGCATTTTAGCAATGCTGTCAAGGGTGAGTCGGTTCAAGCTCTTTTGACATTCAACTTTCTATCCTGAAAATTGTAATATTTTATGAAGATTATAATCTACTTTTGTTGTATTCTATGCTTAGTTGTTGTATTCCAATGCTCAACTATTGGAATATGTCTCAACTTGCAAAGACAAAGTTTATTAGTTTGTCGCTGTAAAAGAGATGTAACCACCCTATAGCTCCATCTGCCAGTCAAACTTGTTGTTTATGGCATGGCATCAGAAAAGCAAAATGTTCTTGAAACTGTCTTTTCAGTAATATTTTAAAATGAAGCTTTTGTTGAAACACGTCTTTACAATGATATATCAAAAAAAGCGAAAATTATGAAAACAATTTGATTCAAACATCAAGCTGCAGAAAAAAAAGCTGAGAATGACTTTCTTTTCATTAATTACTTATCATAGCCCCATTTTGATCAAGCTTTGTCCATGTGAAATCTATAAATTAAAAACATATTCCTTACTAAGTCATCCCAACAGCAACTCTGTTGAAAGGTTCATTTGGTCAACAGTTCAGGGAAATAAGGAAATAATGAAGCTGTTTGCAAGAATGGAAAAATGTTCAACATATTAAATCTGTGTTGGACCTTTCTCGTTTCGTTCATGTAGATGCAGTCATTTGGCGAAGATGTGGTTGTAGTACTTGGAACTGTGGTTTTAATGGTGGTGCTGATTGGTGTAGTTGTAGTACTGGGAGCTGTGGTGGATTCAGGTGGAGGTGTGCATGGATCAAAACTTGTCTCTATCTTACAAGATGAATTACAATATGCAACTGCACACCATCCATCTCCATCTGTAACATTATAAACCAAATCACCTGTAGGGAAAAAAAAGAAGTTAAAATTGACTGCACATGCAAAATAAATAAATAAATAAATATTTTCAATGTGACAAATTATTGAAAAGAAATCAAATGAAAAAAAAGCTCACCAGGTTGGAACTGGTTTCCATTGTACATGCAGGTACATTGTGTTGTGAAAGGGGGAAGAGTCATTGTTGGTAAAGTTGGGGTTTTGGCTTCAATAGTCGTGGCTTTTCCAGTGACCACTGTTGTGGTACCTGGTAGTGTTTTTGTGATGGGGCCAATCTGTGTTGTAGTTTGAAGTGTAGATGAAGTACTAACAGTTGAAGAGACGACAGTTGTGTTTAAAACAGAGGGTTGAGATGTAAAAGGTGTAGTCTGTGAAACTGTTCCAGTGACAACTGTTTCTGGAGTTGTAGTTTGACCAACAGCAGAAGTAGCTGTGGTCACAGGGCCTGTGGTGACTTTAGTTGGTCTAGTCGTCTTAACAGTAACTGTAGTTGTTGCTCCAGGAACTGTTGTCTCTCCAGGTTTTGTGGTGGTTGACACACCTGGTGGCTGTGTAGTTGTTGTGGCTTGTCTTCCTCACCAACATCGGGAACTTTGGAGACCAGATCAACATCACCGAGGACCACGACGCCAACATCATCAAACTGGTTGTCGTCATCATCGACACCAGTGTCCCGGTCACCACTGAAGTCAACCACCAGAACAACAACAACGAGGTCGTACTGTTGTCTCTCCAGGTTTTGTGGTGGTTGACACACCTGGTGGCAGTGTAGTTGTTGTGGCAACAGAAGGAGTGGTTGTAGCCCTTGAAACCTCTGGTCTAGTTGTAGTGGCTCCTGGTGCTGCGGTTGTAGTAGTTTGACCAACAGCAGTAGTAGCTGTGGTCACAGGGCCAGTGGTGACTTCAGTTGGTGGTCTTGTTGTTGTTGCTCCAGG
>RPOG01001805.1:0-40698 GCA_008086565.1 Thalassoma bifasciatum
GCATGACTCGCTCCTCTACTTAGGCACAAAAACCTATCATTTGAACATTTGTGGAGAGAGAAGCAGTGCTACCAGAGACAGGAATAGACGTTCAGAGGCTGCAGAGACAGTGGGGTGGGGTGGGGTGGCAACATGAAAGTCGTCAGCATGGGAACAAGTGTTTTCTCTTAAAGCGCTGTACATTCAGCACAAAAACGGAAGATGAAAGCAGCGACATTTGTTCTGGCTGCTATCTCCCCCTGAAGCTGGAGTAATGTGGATGCAGAGCTACTGTAAAGTCTGAGGGTTGCTTGGAGGGCAGGGTGGTGGCAGAGGTATGAGCTCTTTCTAATTGGATCTGTCAAAACACGCCCACAGTTAATGTAGTGCCTCTATTAGGCAAAGCTGCAGCCCGTGACCTGCAGCTCTCCCACTTTGATCAATGGCTCTGTTTGTTATTTGCAGCTGCTGCTGTTTTCAGCACCGAGGTCGTGATGATGAAGATGATGATGATGATGATCACAGTGACCTCTAATCTGCTCTGTTATCTGAAGGAATAGATGCAGATTATATCAGCTGAGCATCTTCCACTCTGTAAAACCCAACAGCTTTCTTAACCCAAAATGATGAGTCACCTTTAAAGAGTTATTGAAATCTGCAGCTCTCTCTAGTGATAGGTTTCTATTAAACTTTATTGATACAAATGCCTTAATCCAAAAGTAGCTTTACAGGTTTTCTGCATTAACATTTAACTGAGTTTATAAGTGAACAAATATGAAATTGGTCCATGGATTTTGATATTTTTAGATGTGAGCCAATAAGAACATTCTACCAGTCCCTATTGTTCAGGCCCCTAGTCGTGCTAGTTTTAAGAGACTTTTAAAGAAACATTTTAACTCTAAATCAGGAATGTAAATACTTACTTTTTCTTACTTTTTATATATGGGTCAATGAAGTGACGTCCCCTTTTTTGTGTCCGAGTACAATATTTCCTTCCATCATGAATTGAGTATTTCATCACATGTATTTCTTCATTCTATGAAACCTGTGTTATTTGAACACATCTTTAAACTATTAAAATATAACATGTTTTTTTGTGTTTTGGTTCCTCAAACCCCACAAAATGTCAGGTGGTGCCACCGTCCTGACAAGTATCCACAGTAATTAAACTCTAAAAATTGAATGTCAGTTATTGTAAATGGAAATAAAAAATGCAGTGGCATTACTTTATGCTTGAACCTTTTTAAATAAAACATTCTTTGCAAATAAAAAGAATTTTAAAGCTGTTGAGAAATTTAAAAAAGTTTTGTCCCGTAATTTTCACCTTGTCAAATGTCAGGGTGGTGCAACCGTAACATTAGACTTTTATTTTAAAGTGAAGAGAATAAAACAGGAAACAGGAAACTGCATCAGCCAGAGGAGCCCAAATGACATTTGTGACCAAGTGGAAAAGTTTGTAGATTTCTCTGAAATACTGATAAAAAAGGTTTTTTCACTTCATTGGTGACTGGAACAATTTCCATGTCAGGTGGTACAACCAATGTAATAATGTGAAATGTTATTTTAACATCAAATTATTTATCTTATTCACNAATAAAAGAAATGAAACACACAAAATGAAAATGTATGAGTCACTACAGACACTTGAGAGATACTTGCCAATAATTTCACACAGAAAAAATAACAGGAACATATAAATATATTTTCATATATTTGGTTGCGCCACCTGACATTTTTGGGTGCTCAAATTAAAAATACTAAAAAATAATGAACCTGAAAACTTTGAAATGTTGGTCAACTACTGAAATCTGTTAGAAAACATAATTCTTCACTCAGAAATATGTTTTTATCCATTTTCAAAGAACTTTAAAAAATAAAGTTTTTAGACCCTCTTTTTGTCATTGACCCATATACGTATATTTCAACCTTGTATGTTTTATACTGTTTATTGTTGATTGAATTTGTGTTTTATGCGTTTTTATCGTGTACTTTCTGTGTGCATTGGTGGCAGCTAATGGGGATCCATAGAAATAAAAAAATAAAGAAGAAGCAAAAATCACACATCAGGTGACGTTGATGTTTTGTTGTATATTATTAACTGACCTAAGCCACTTAACAATGCTTTGAGTTGTTTGGAACCTTCAGCTTGCCATAGTTATGCTGAAGACAGTTTGGAAAACATTTACCTGTCAGTATTTTTGCATTTTTTTATTTTAAGTGTTTTTACAAAGAGTATTTAAGAAATTTTTCTGGGATGACAGTTAACATTCTGTTATACTGATGTGAACCACTAGCATATCAATGCAATTTCCCATGCACATTAGCATCCAGCTAACATTATGTTTTCTATATTGTTTTCGTAACTTTATTAGATGTAGAATATGTTAGATGTATTGTGTGTTCAGTTTTACAGCTTCTTCAGTAAAACTTCAGCAGAAAATCCTGAATTAGAGTTTTTTTGGGAAATATTTTTGGGTCATTTATCGGCTAAACTAAGCAAACTGGGGCAGAATAGTCAACATACGGTCTATTATTTATGTGCTGTGTTGTAAAACAGTAAATTTGAATGTCCATGCATGTAAAAAATATTATATTAAATTATTAAATGTATGATTTTGATCAGAAAACTTGCACTTTTTGATGAACTATTACAGAAAAATAATAATATTTAGGAAATTAGCGGTATACTGATCATTTTCAGTATCAATCTCTTCACACAAGTGTTGGTCAATACTGAGAATAAAATGGTATCCATACATGAATATTTTAGATCCATCCACCCACAACTAGTCCAACACACAAAATCTATTTTATTTCAGTTAGATCATAAGGTAATACTGACAGTTTTTTGTAAGGCAATCAGTTTTCTTTTTTTTTGTTTCTTAAGTAACATTTACTAGTTGGGTTTTACAGTGTGCAGGTGACTAATGAAGCCCTTAGCTTAAACATTGACTCAGCATTGGACCAAAGAGAGAGGTGTTTCAGCAATTTTCGCAAAAAAAAAAGTTAAATCGACCAAAATTTAAAACTTTATGAGCAACGAGGAAAACTGCAGACATCACTGCAAAACCTCTTGTATTATATTCTGTTTTCTTCTTCTACAGCCTCAATTGCATCGATTTCCACAACTGATCCTTGTTTCCACTCACGGTAATTGTGAAACCCCCAGACCTAAACAATAAAGAGCAAAGAAAACCAGTCGAAGTTTTCCTCTCTCCTCTGCCGTGGAGCGAGGACAGAGATCGATTCCTCCCAGAACCAGAGCCTCATAAGTCTGCGGAAATCTCTTTATGCTATATGAGCTCTCTACTTATCTCTACTTGGCTCCAACCGGTACACAACAAACACGCCTTTTTCTCAGCCTGACTCTGCTGCTCGGGGATTGTAAGAGTGTTCATCAACTGGTCCTGTGAGGCCGTTGTTGTCTCTTTTTGTTTCCGTCAGATTTCTGGGAGTCTGTGCTCGTGTCCCGACCAGCCCGGCAAGGTTACAGATGATGAACGACTTCACTTTCATTCTGCAATATTCCTCCTCCGGGACGCGCTGCCGTTCCTCCCACTCTTTTACAAATTGAGGTACTCATAGCTCTCCTCTTATTCCCTGCTTTTATCTCTTTCCTCTGACTCCACTTTCTGTTTCTCCATCTCTTTTAAAGCCTTTTTCTTTTCCTGACTCCTGATCAAAATCTTAAGACCAGTTGAAAAGTTGCACTAATTTACATTTTGCACAGGTTCCAAGCAGAGTTTCAGAAACTTAAAAAACCTTAAAATGGAAATAAAAGTTTGAAAAATGGATTGGTTGATGCTTGATGTGAGTGTTTCCAGGAGGTTAAGTGGGAACGTCGCTCGCATTTTGATCAGAAGAAGTCGACAGATTCAGCAGCACAAGCATAAAATGATGGTCTGCCATTGTTACTGTTGTTGTTGTTGTTGTCTTGGTTTGCACCTGGCAAATCCACAATGAAAGTGTAATTCTCACCCACAAAGCAGAGCATGACGTCAGCGTTTCCATTGAAAACTCCGGTTTACTGGTTACACGGCAACGGTAAACTGGGCCGTTTTTAAAAGTTTTAGATCGACCAAAACACTGTTTCTGTGTAAACAAGAGTCCAACAAGAGAAAGATGAAGATAAGGATCAATTTCTTTTCTGGTCGGCTGTGTTTTTTCACTGCTTCAGTTGGAGAAATAACCTCAGGGTTGATTATCTTTTTATATCTGGGTGATGAAATAAATTCCTCCTGTTCTTGAGGGGACGGGTTTAAAAACACAAACCTGACCTCACTCAGTGTCTGTTAATGGATTAATCTATTATTTGTGGTACGGTCTCACCTCAGCGCTCTCAGTCAAAGTGAAAAGCTTTATCCAGTCACTGAATAAAGTCAGTTAATCCTCACACCCGTCACATATACATGCAAACACAGCCGCCCTTTATCGTCCCGCGGCGATCGGTGCAGCCGAGAGTGAATACTAAACTGTGGCCTGTCACACAGATCCACAATAATCCTGAGCAGCCTGAAGAGCCCGAACACAGATTAATAACAGGGATTAGGGCGTCACAATCTGCAGACGGCGGCAGAGACAGAGAGGGAGGACAGAAACGACAGACCAGCGTCTCTTTCATCAGCTCTGTAATAAAGAATGAAATAGGTCGACTCGCTCTCCGCTCGCTGACACCACATGAACCTTCTACTTTTATAATAACTCTCATTTCAACGCAGAATAAATTTGATAATAATAATAATAATAATAATAATAATAATAATAATAATAATAATAATAATAATTTGAACAGATCACTGCAGAATAACTGCTGCATGTGGACAGGAATCAGCACAAACACATTAGAGACTGTTTTAGCCTTTAGCTTCTGTTTTAACCTTTAGCTCCTGTTTTAGCCTTTAGCTCCTGTTTTAGCCCTTAGCTCCTCTTTTAGCCTTCAGCTCGTACTTTAGCCTTTAGCTCCTGTTTTAGCCTTTAGCTCCTGTTTTAGCCTTTAGCTCCTGTTTTAGCCATAAGCTCCTGTTTTAGCCTTTAGCTCCTGTTTTAGCCTTTAGCTCCTGTTTTAGCCTTGAGCTCCTGTTTTAGCCTTTAGCTCCTTTTTATCCTTTAGCTCCTGTTTTAGCCTCTAGCTCTGATTTTAGCCTTTAGCTGGTGTTTTAGCCTTTAGCTCCTGTTTTAGCCTCTAGCTCTGATTTTAGCCTTTAGCTGGTGTTTTAGCCTTTAGCCCATGCTCTATCACTCTCCTGTTATCTTTTTCTTCTCTTTTGCCCCTTTCTTGTCAGACAGTCCAGCTCTTGTTTCCACTTTGACGACTAAATAAATAACAAAAACCCAACTATTTTGACTATTTATCTCTAAATATTGACTTTTTCCAAACTATTTCTGGCTTTTAATTTCATAATTTTAACTTTTTATCCTACAATTTTGACCTCTAATGTCATGACTTCATATTCAGATTTGATTTTGACTGATTTAATTTATTTCGAACATGTCAAACCAAGAGCAAGAAAAAATTTAAAAAGGAAAGAAAACAAGACATTCAATTAAGTGATAGTCAAAAAAAAGATAGATAGATAGATAGATAGATAGATAGATAGATAGATAGATAGATAGATAGATAAAAACAAATTATGACAGGTCCCTAATCTGCATTTTCTTCAGTCTCTCAGTTTAAATGCTTGAAAGGGAGTAAAAAAGAAGAGCACACATATTTAATCCTACCCCGTTAGATTTTATGTGTTTTATTTTTCTTAATATTAGTGATAATAGAAAGTCTTTTTTTTTTTTCTGGCCATCCACTCGGCTGGTTTAGGCTTCCGTATAGATCTGAAACATTAGTGACAGGAAGTTTGCAACAACACTAAGAAGCTGCTTCTACATTCTCACATCCCACATGTGCACACACACACATAAACACACACACACATATATTACACAGTATTATCCTTTGTGTAACTGCAAGCAGCTTTAATTCCAGAAGAGAGCTAATTGCAATAAAGATGCACGGGCTGTTGAGCTGCTAAGTAAAAGGAAGTAATCAGAGTTGATTATGGAGCCTGAGCCTGATCAGAGAGAATCACACACTGTACCACGGCTCCTCTCTGCCTGAACGGAGCCTGTTTTTACTCTGATTACGTCCTTTACTGCACCACCAGCTCCAGCTCCAGCTCTCTGCCAGATTCAGAGGGATTATGGCACGTGAGGCTACGAGAGCGGCCTCCTCGTGTTGTGCCCAGAGAATCACACAAAGACGAGCTGCGGTTCAAAAGTGAGTCCGCTCCTCGGAGCTGCCAGCCTGGAAATGAGAGTCTTTCCTGCCAGTTTTCTGCAGATTCATGATCTGGGTTTGTTCTGGGCTGATTACAGCTGGAGCTGCTCCGTCCTCACTCACATTCATGGAAATAAGCAGCTGCTGAGCAAACGCCACACCTGTCATTAGCTGCACAAACCTGTCCACTGGAGGATTACTAAAATCAAGACTGAAAAACAAAAACACTGAGGTCAGTATGCAATGAAATTTAACTTCACATCATCATTTGCATCATCCTGCACTGAGCCAGGAACACTACAAACAACAACATTTCTCCACATTTAGCCCTAAAACATCGCTTTTTATTCAGATTTAGAGAAATATTTGTGAAATATATTCGTCAAATATTATTTATAAATGTTGAATGTTTTATCTAAATGTTAAATGTTATACATAAACGTTAAAAATACATTTCCTCCTCCATGTGAATCTGGCAAAGCTTGGCGTATTTTATTTCCTTAGACTTCCAGCTACAAGACAGAAATTTTTCCATCTTGATACACAGAGATTTGATGCCAGGAGAGCCTGATTTATACAAGTAGTGTTAGCTCATACTGCGTAAATCCCGCCTAGCAGGCTCGTTTATCGGCTATTGGCCCTGAAAATCACTCATAGCTGAATAAACTGCCCAAAAATTGATATATTTTTTCTTCTGTGTAATTTTTCATATTCATGTGTGCAACAGGAGCGGTCCAATCCGTAGCCAGAAGCTACAGTTTCACAATTTTTGACAAACCGTTTCACGGAGAGAACAAAGGAAACTACAAAGAAGACACTGAGCACTGATACAGCTGGTTTTGTTCGCGCGAAGTCATCAGACTCAACTGAAGAAAATGAAAACATATCTGCTTGTGTTTAGTCACCTGAGACTAAAAACTCTCTAACTCCTAGAAGGTTTTACCTAAAAAGCTCAAATTTCACCCAGATGTAGATGAGAAGGTGTAGAAGTGATGTGGTGGATGTTTTATGTCTGATAAGAAGCGCCTTGAAGTTAATGATGCTCAAAAATTGCTTCTAAGAAATGAAGATTGGAAAAAAAACTGTTTTGATTTGGAAGTCATATTTCTGTTGCTTTTCATCATGGAGGCATTCTTAGCATTTCTACCAACAGGAAACATCCTGAAATAAAGGAAAAGGATTTTGGTTTACTTCTATATCAATTTCCTTTGCCTAAAGGACAGCAGAAGTAAAAAAATAAAAGCTCAATTTACCTCACTCTCTCCTACTTTGGAGGCTGTAGTGGTGAAAAGATGATGCAGAGATTTGTTTATCAAGAAAACTTTTATGGGTGTAAAAACTCTTTCTGCTTTTTTTAAACCTTTTTTTTTAAAAGAAATCAGAGAAACCAGTTAAAAAAACACAACAGCTGGTTTTTATTCAGGTGTTTGTGAAATATTTGCTGAGAAGAAACCGTCTGAGTTGATTTGTTAACCAACACTGACACCTAGTGGTTGATTAAGGCAGGATTAATGCAGAGAGATGTGAAAGTACAGAGAAAAATCAACTCTTGTTGTCACTCAGGCTTTGATTAGTTGTGATAAAAGACACTAATATTAACGTACCTGCATCCAAAGTGAAAAAACTAAAAACAATCATAATCTCATAGTTCGAGTAACAGCAGAGTTCAATGATCATGTGACAGATTTGGAGGAAATAAAAACAAACAAAAAGCAGGATCTAAGACCCTGAGTGCAAACAAAGTTCACGCTTTTGTGTCTTAAATATGAAAAGCATGGAGTTCTTTAAAAAGGTGTAAAAGTACATTTAAGGAGGTAAAAAACCCAGCAGCACATTCATGTCAGAGTCTCAATCAGAATCAGGGTAGTTTTCTTCGCAGTATTCCACAAAGTTGAACTTCTCCACAGTGAAAGTGACGTCCTTCCACTTTTTCTTGGTGATTCGACCGTCAGGTGTGTCCAGAGCGAAGTTTTTTATGGAGATGTTGGGCAAGTGGACGCTTTTCTTGTACACTATTTCAAACCCCCAGTGCTGTGAAAGGAAACGGAAACCACAACGTGAGAATCAGCAAACGAGGTTGGAATGATTTACAACGGCAATTAACTGTGTGATGTGTTGTTGACATCAATTACTATATTGAAGGGGATGATACTTTTTATTCTTAAGGGTAAGAAAAACACAAACATGAGGGAGAAAAGAAGGATTGTTTTCATCTCAAAAATTATAATATCATGAAAAAGTGAATATTTGTGTTACTCATTTCAGAAAGGGAAACATAAAGTTTATTATTTCAAGACTTTATTTCTGTGAATGTTGATAATAATGGCTTATAGATAATAAAAAGACAAAATTCACTGTTTCAGATAAGTAAAATATTACATAGGATCAATCAAAAAGGAGATTAAAACAGAAATATTTTGCTATTTTCTGACTATTTTCTCCTCTTTTGACCCATTTTTGCTCTGTCTTGACCATTTCTTTCACCTTAAAGTAGCTGTGAGGAAATTCTGTGCAAACCTAGTATTAGCACGAGCCATAAAGACTACACTTCCCAGAAGCCTTTGCCTCCCACTGTCATAAACCAATGCAAGAGCTAGTTCGATTTGTTTTGAAAGATGAATGGAGATTAGAAGTTCATTTTAACTCTACTTTTCTTTATACAAGACGACTTTTAGCGTTTGTGAATCCTGGTTGTGTCCTACCAGGTCTCATCTACCAACTCCAACCTCACCAAGCAGAGCAAACGTAACCTGGCTCTTCATTTTATTGATAGACTCTCAGGTTTGAACAGATCACTGCAGAATAACTGGACAGGAAACAACATTAGCTCCTGTTTTAGCCTTTAACTCCTGTATTAGTCGGTATTTTGCAGATAGCACATCTCACCTGGTTGCAGTTTCCATTGTTGCAGTGGATTTTGCACCCGGGCTCCCAGTCCTCAAAGGTGCGATCCATGGGCACCTGTCCGCCCAGTTTGTAGTGATTTCTGGAGCAAAAAGAAGCCGTAATTATCAGAAAAGACGTTTCATGTAGATTTATATTTGTGTAGATTTTCATATCAGAACAACTCACTTAAAGTCAGGGTTGACGCTGACACGATGCGCGTCTTCTATCAGTCTGATGTCACTTCCTGAAGTCACGGGTTTGAAGCATTTCCGACACAGAAGTTTGACGCTGTCAGCTGTGTGTAAGCTCCGCCTTCTCATCTGTTGGATCTCTTGAGCTTTTCTGGAATCGATCGCTTTCTTTTGCAGCTTTTTGATCTGGAAACAAAAAAGGATTTATCAGTGATGATGGAAACTTGAAGCAAAGGATGAAGAACGAAGAGAACCACGCTCTCACCTTGGTGCGAAACTCTTCCGGGCTCATCTGTTGAACTCTTTCCACAGCTTGTCCCGTCAGCTCTTCCAGATACTCGTTCGTTTTCTCCCGTCGTACCTCGCGCCCGCCTTCCTCCGCGACCACCGAGTACTGGCTGTTTTGGGCTCTGGCTCGTCCGCTCGCCTGCTGCTGAGCGATCTCGTTGGTGAGCAGCCCGTAGCGGATCACCAGGTTACAGTCGGGGATGTCGAGGCCTTCTTCCGCCACGCTGGTGGAGATCAGGAGGTTGAGTTTCCCCAGACGGAAACTACGGATCGTGTCTTCCTGCATATTCTGCGAGCAAACACACAAAGATGTAAAACAAAACATCAACAGATAAGTCTCTGAATTAGTTGATGTTACACACACCAGTGTCATGTGAGCGTTTCCGTTTCCAGCTCCAGTGAGGATGTCAGCTTTGACGCCAGCTGCCTGTAAAGCTGCGTCGGTGCAGATCCAGTCTTTGAGGAAGAGCGTGCTCAGTCGGGTCTTACTGAAGATGATTCCTCTTGATTTCAGATCAGGACTGAAGCGTTCCAGCAGGATGTTCTTCAGCTCCGACATCCTCGGGTTCGCGTAGAGAGGATTGTTCGCCAGCGTCCTCAGCTCCGCCTGGTTTTCTACAAAGCGACAGCAAAGTGTCGGCATGAACTTAAAGGCAAAGAAACGAACAAGAACGAGTTTTAGTGTTTGAGTTCTACCTCGGAAAAGTCCCTCCAGGAAAACTTCTGTTACACCCACGATGGCATCAGTTTGGGAGACGTTGAAATCCTCCAGGTACCTGAAGGCGTCGATCATTCGTAAGGTGTCATTGATGAGGAGAGCGTCGTTGTACTTTCGGAGGTAGACCGCACATCGTGCCACTCGTCTGTTGTTGTCTTTCACACCTGGTCACAAAGTGTGTGAAAGCATCAACATCAAGGTAAGAGACATTTAATGTAGTCAGTGTATCTCTGCTTGTTGCATGAAATGACTTAATCTTAGGGGTGTAACGATTCAACTTATAAATCGACGAATTTGTTTCTGTATTTCTATTTTATTTTATATTCTTTACTTAGAGGATGAGCCATTTACAGACATGAAATTACAAAAGGTGTAAAAGGTCTATGATGAAAGTCTGCAGCTTAACATCTCTAAAACACAACGACACTTTTGTGTTTCACCCTAAAACCTTTATCGTGTGCACGGGGCCCAAATCTACTCGGTTGAGATCCTTCTTTGTTTATCTGCTTTGTTTATCTGCTTTGTTTATCTGCTTTGTTTATCTTCTTTGTTTATCTGCTTTGTTTAAGCACGACGACTTGCTCCATTTAAAAGTTTTTAGCTAAGATGCGTCTGCTGTCTTAATTTAGTTCGCTTTATCTCGATTGAGTGTGTCTGTTTTTTGTCCCAATTTGTTTCCCTTAGTTCTCTAGAGCAGTGTTTTGTTGTTTTAAGTCAAGTTAAGTTGTTTTCTTCCTTTGTGAAAACATTCTTGTTAACTTTGTTTTTTCTTCCGTCTCCTGTGTTTGAATATTGCAGAACACACCCTTAGTTATTTGCTTTGCTTAATCCTGTTTTGGTTCAGCCCACTTAAGTTGTTTTGCATACTTTTAAAGAGTTTAAGAATAAATTCTTCTTTTCTTATTCCAGTAAAACTGATGCCTTTTATCCAAGTCATTTACCACAAATAAACTTTGTTTATTGGAGCCTCAATCTTGTGTTTGTCCTGTTTTGTTTGCTTCCATTTTGCTGCCCTTTCTTGAAATAAAGTTTTTTTAATGTTAATTGTGCTTTCAGGGTAATTACCACAAGGTCAAGTAAAATACAGCGACACAACAAAACTTTCCAACCACCCTCCAGCGCAAGCAACAATATCCAGGTGGATAATTTATGGAAATGGAAGTAAGATTACATCATCTTCAGCTTAAGTTCATGTTCTTTTCAATATGTCATCAGTCGTCATGGTTGTAATTTTAGAAATCTACGGAGACAGTCATATGATACATTCAGCCATAAATCTGAATAAATTATTTTACTGGGACAAAAAATGTGAAACTACTCCAGTTTGGTTTGAATTTTAGAATCAGATTATCCAGGTATATATCTGTTATATATATCTGTTTTTGCGATATGACCATGATACGGTGTCATCATCACCTCGCTTCTCCAGCATCACCACGTCCATCTCGTACTCCTGTGTACCGCACTGTCTCAGGTTAACGTCAGGAGGAAGGTCCATGAACTCGTGAATAAGTTCCATCATCCTCTTCAGGTGATCCCCAAAAGGATCCTACCAGAAAAAAAGAAGAGTTTACTCGACTGGAATCAAAGAATTATCAAACTATGCCACTTTGTCTTTATCCATGTTTGGGAAAGTGATTTAAAAAAGAGGAAAGTAACGTCTCACCTGAGGCCTTTTCCTCACGATGTTATAGATTTTATCAGGTCGAGGAACTTTCTCCTTCAGCTCAGGGACGTAGTTTTTAGTGGAGACGATGGCTGAGTCGAGGTTTGCACAAATCTGAAGAAGAAATGATGAAGAAGAAGATAAAGACTTGAGGAATAAAGTTGTGCTCGTAATGATAACACAAAAACTTTTCTTTCTCTAATGTTTAGTGGTTGGGTGAAGACATTTATTACCCACAAATAACTTCAGCTGAAATACAGGACTCTCTGAGAGGATGTGGTCTGGCTGTTTCAAGATGCACAATAAGGAGGCACTTGAGGAAAAATGGGCTGAAGAAAACCATTTCTACACAAATGCCGCAAAGTTTCCTGCTTACAATACGCCAAACAGCACAGAGACAAGCCTCAAAACGTCTGGAACAAAGTCATTTGGAGTGATGAGAGCAAAAGTGAACTTTTTGTCCACAACCATAAACATTGTTCCATTTGGAGAGGAGTCAACAAGGCCTATGATGAAAGGTCCACCATTCCTACTGTGAAACACGGAGGTGGATCACTGATGTTTTGGGGATGTGTGAGCTACAAAGGCTCAGGAAACTTGGTCCAAACTGATGAATGAAGGATGAATGCAGCATGTTATCAGAAAATACTGGAGGAAAATTTACACTCATCAGCCCAGAAGCTGCACATGAGACGTACTTGGACGTTCACACATGACAATGATCCAAAACACAAGGACAAGTGGACCTGCCATTGGCTACAGCAGAATAAAGTGAAGGTTCTGGAGTGGCCATCTCAGTCTCCTGACCTCAATATCATTGAGCCACAAACCTGAAGTTTTTGATCACTTTCCATGAGTTTACCCTCCTCAAAAGAGAAATAAAAGCACACTGACATTTGTAAACATGAATTCTGAAAAAGAAAGTCCAACTTTTTATGGACAAAAGCCAAAATTCTATGATTAAAAGTCCAAGTTTAAGATAAAATGATGAGAAAAAAGGCAAACTCTTGTGGAAAAAAAGTGAAATTTCTAGGATAAGAAGTCTAAATTTTGAGATAAAAGAGTCAAATTTCAAGGTAAAAAATCTTAAATTTGAGATGAAAGTCAAACTTTTAAGGTACTAAGTCAGAATTTTGAGATAAAAAGTCAAAATTTACACTCATCAGCCCAGAAGCTGCACATGAGACGTACTTGGACGTTCACACATGACAATGATCCAAAACACAAGGACAAGTGGACCTGCCATTGGCTACAGCAGAATAAAGTGAAGGTTCTGGAGTGGCCATCTCAGTCTCTTAACCTCAATATCATTGAGCCACTCTGGGGAGATCTCAAACCTGCAGTTCATGCAAGACAGAGCAAGAATTTACAGGAACTGGAGGCTTTTTGCCAAGAAGAATGGTCAGTTTTACCATCTGAGAAAATAAAGACCCTCATCCACAACGAGCACGAAAGACTTCAAGCTGTCACTGATGTTAAAGGGGGAAATACACGCTGTTAAGAACTGGGGGAGGGAAACTTTTCATCTGGGTCATTTTGGAAGTTTCTGTTGTCGTTATGATTTAAAAAGAGTAAATATTCTAACGCTGACCTGAAGAACGTGTTCCACGGCTCCGTATAGGAATTTCTCTCCTCCTGCTCCCGGTGACGCCGTGAGGCCGAGGATTTGCGGGAGACGTTTCTCTCCTTCCAGCTTCTTCTCCACGTACGACGCCATGATCTTGTTGTAGACGTGCTCCTTGTTGGTGTGGTGACACTCGTCGATGATGAGGAGAGTGATATCTGTGAAGAACCACTAAAGATTATTTGCTTTTCTAAGTGTCGTTAACTAAACAGAAACTTCCTTCACTGACCTGTGAGCTCCACATGTTTGGTTTCCTCCGAGCTTGTGAGAGCGTTGTCTAAAATCTGAGCCGTGCAAATGACAACATCCGACTTCTCAAACACTTTCCCGAAGAAATCTTTCTCCTCTTTCTCTCCGCTGACTGGCACCACGTCGTACTCTCTGCCCATGTGAGGCTTAAACTCTTTGTCGTAATGCTGCTCCACTAGGTGAACCTGAAGCAGAAACATTAAAAACACACTGAGTTTTGTTTTACGTCTTTGTGAGGTTGTTGTTGAAGTGTTTGTGTTCGTGTTACCGTGGGTACAAGGACCATGACTTTGGCCTTAGGTGTGGTCTCCAGGTGTTTTTTGGCCACGTACGCTGCAGCACGAGTCTTTCCTCCTCCGGTTGGGAGCCAGATGATTATGTTTTCACCTTTTAGAGCTCTTTCCACAACTTCCTCCTGGTATGCGTACAGGTTAAAGTCTGCCATGGTGAGTTTTCCTCCTGCAGGAAATAGAATCTGATTATTTAGGAAAGTTCAGTCGACGAGACATAAACACGTCTATGTGTTATTTATGTTTCATTTACAGTTTCAGATATCATAGAGGAAGTCAGCTTCCTTTACTCACCGCTCAGCTGTGAGTCCTGCCGTCTCCCCTCGTCCTCTGTCTCCACACATCGCAGGTGAACGCGTTTTAAACCCCCGCAGAGATCAGCTGTGATGCAGTAACACGGAAATGAAAGGAAAAGGGAGGTGAACTCAGCGCGGTGGCCCAGCCGAGGGAGGCTCCGGAGGAACTGCAGATAAAGATCATTATGCAACGACTCAGGCGCTCAGTGAGAGGGATTTTAAAGAGACAGGCCTCTGCTGAGAGAACACGGTGTTCCCTAACAGGGCCCTCTCTGTTACTACAGGAGAATCGAAACATAAGGCCTGCTGATCCTCAGACATGAGCAGAAAAGAAAGAAAAGAAAGAAAAGAGGAGTGTTTGTGGCAACAGAGCGAGTCACATATTTAACTGATGAACCATAAAACAGCCTGTTTTTAAGAGACAAGACATTTCATGCTCAAACTGATAAACTTTAAGTGTCATGATTGGGTATAAAAGGCTCAGTCCTTCACAAGCAAAAATGGGGCCACATTCACCACTTTGTCAACAACTGCGTGAGCAAATAGTCCAACAGTTTAACAACAATGTTTCTCAACTGCAGGAATTGATGGATTTCATCATCTACAGTCCATAATATCATCAAAAGATTCAGAGAATCTGGAGAAATCTCTACACGTAAGCAGCAAGGCCCAAAACCAACATTGAAAGGCCGTGACCTTTGACCCCTCAGGCAGCGCTGCATATTTTTGGGTGTAGTAACACATTTCCTATAATCGTGCACCCGAGTCCTTGTGAAGTCTTTTGGTAACAGTCAATTGTGTCAAGTAGTGATGTAGATGTTCACTGTCAAGTTTGAGATGGTACGTTTCTGTTTCAGTGTGTAGTTGTTGTGTGTGTTTGCGGCGTGAACTCTTTTTGGAAATCATGGACGTGGTGTCCTCGGGGTCAAAGAGGAAAAGGACAATCCAGATTGTTCTCAGAGCAAAGTTCAAAAGCAGCATCACAGCTTGAGTAAAATCTCATGAGATTTAATTTGCAGAATGTGGAAGAAGGAAGGAGAACTGTAAGCGGCGGTAACCATGGATACCACAAACATTTTAAGAGCTGAACTGACATTTTGATGAACGTTATTGGGTTGTTGCCGATGTTGTCGACAGATGGAGGCGCCAGAGTCTGTATGTGTGGTCGAGTTCACAGAGAGGACGGTTGTTCACGTCCACACAGTGACGTGTTTTTGTGACAAAAGTGTTTTCATCGCACTTTGATATAAACTTCAATAAGGAAACTTCTGTAAAAAACCCACCTCATGAGAGCGTCAAAACTTTTTTTTCCAAATTTAAGAAGTTTTTGGAGTTTCCATTACTGTTTTTTAGGTTTTGTGCAATTCTTTGGGTAACTGTCCCAGTATCTGTGAAGGCAGCATTAATGCTGAAAGGTACAAACAGGTTTTGGAGCAACATCTGCTGCCATCCAAGACACTTTATCTTTTTCAGGGACGTCCCTGATTATTTCAGCAAGACAATGAAACCAAGACACATTCTGCTCCAGTTACAACAGCGTGGCTCTGTAGAAGAAGAGTGCAGCTCCAAAGCTTCAGCAATTAGTGTCTTCAGTTCACAAACACTTACTGAGTGTTATTAAAGGAAAGGTGATGTAACAGTGGAAACATGAACCTGTTTAAGCTTTTTAGAAACGTGTTGAAGACGATGAGTGAATATTTGCAAGAAATCAATTAAGTTTATCAGTTTGAACAATGAATATCTTGTCTTTGTGGTGTATTTAACTGAATATAGATTTGCAAATAAAGGCTATAGCTTCAAAATTTCCTCTAAATAACGAGCATTATATTGTTTTACAATATGAAAACTAAAGCCAAATCCTGTCCTGAGCGCTGACTCAAAAAAATAGTTTTTTTTAGAAAAGTAAAGACCTTAAACTTGAACTTGTTTGCTTATGTTGACACATTTCTGTTCTTCTTTGAACTAATTTCATCTTGAAGTGAATCATTTCCTCATGTCTTGTTTTGTTTTCTGCTCTCTCTGTCCTTACATTACCCCAGTTTCCAGCTTAGTCATGAAAAGTCGTCACAGCAAAAGTCGTCTTGCAGGTTTTTGTTTTATTGTTTCATTTTTCGTGAAGTAGGAAATCCCCCAAAAATCCTGATCTGGATCCAAACTATGTAACTGAAACTCACACTGTTTGTTTACTTCTGTTTCCTCACAACTCACACACACAACCTGCACATCGAAGAGCTGTTTATTATAAAAAAAACCTTAATTCTCATGAATAGTATTACAGTTACAGTAAATGGCATTTATATAACTAGAGAGAGTCGTTCTCCGACTTCGCTCAGACTGACCTTTTCTTTTTCTTTGTTTTTTTTAGAAAATCTGAAATGCAGCATCGGTAGACTGAGGGACAAATATGCTTTCAACAACCCTGAATAATGCAACACTGACATCACTTCATTAGTCAAAGCTAGTCATGATTCAAGTACAAAAGAAACACACACACACACTCACACACACACATACAGAAGTGAACGGGACATTCAACAATCAACCGTCACGGGACAGAATCTCCCTGTGAGGAAGCATCGTTTCACACCAACAGCTGAACGGAGACGTGAACAGAAAGGTCGAATACTTCTCATCGATTTGTAAACGGTTTTTTTTCCATGTGTGTAACTTTTCAACAGGTGAGTCATCAACCTGAACGTGAAGATACAGAGTCGAAAAAACAAACAGAAACAGCCGCTGATCCGCGCTGTAACTTCTGTATGTGTTTGAAAGTAAATCCTGTAAACTGAGAGAATCAGATCTGATATTTTTCTTCTTATTTAGAGTCTGAAATCAGGCTGGAGTGCAGCAGCAACAAAAACAAAACAAAAAATCTTTTACCGAACGGGCTGTGATGTTTCACATGTTAAAGAATATCCTAAATAAAATAGTGCAGCAGATAAATAATGAAATCATTCACTTTGTGATGCAAGCATGCTTTTGAAAACTGACATTAAACATGGAAATTCAAGATAGGAGCCGTTTTCAAGTTGGCCACCTTCTATTGAGTGTCATTCAAAACATGAAAATTGGCACAAATATTCTACAAAGGTCGTTCTTTTTTTTTTTTAAATGAAGTTCAATTTTTTAAATCTTCACAATGTGATGTTGCAGGACCAAAGTAAGAGAAGAAAGAGAGAAAAAAGGTGGAAAATCTGATAAACTAACCTTTTTTTGACTTAATTTCAAAATTTGTATTGTCATAACTTTGTTTTTTTGTTTCCATAGAATTGCTTGAAAATTACAAGGACGGTTTCATGCTTTGCTATTTGCATGTAAAATTAGTTATGACTACTTTTGTTAAATTATGTAATGTTCTATAAAAAGAAACTGAAATGATTTCAAGAAACAATATCCTGCCTTCACTTTGACATTAACCCTCTGATGCATGAATTATGAAAGCCAGTGTCTGGATTTTTCCTTTGAGTGTTTTTATTTGTCCTAAGGCATGAAAAAAAGTTTTCGATTTTTTTTCTTTAAATATTTGTAACAGAATATTCAACATAAAAAAGAGTGACGTTAATGTAAACATAACTTTTTCTGTTTGACTTCTTCTTTTTTTGGTAATTTTACAAATAATCTTTTTTTAATGCTTTGCGAAACATTTTGACTCATTCATTTTAACATTGAAAAATGTCTAGTTATTACGCTGTTTTACCCTCAAATGTTTGTCTATAACTTTAAAAAAAAAAAAAAAAACGTTTGGAAAAAGAATTGAAAACATTTTTTCAGGCCCTAAGAAGAATAAAAATATCCTGACACAGGCTAATATGAATTTCCACCACATGAACCATTAAATTTAGGAGTAAATAACTTTTAAATAGGTGTCACTGTAGTGACCACTTTGCACCACAGGGTTAATTTGTCTGTGATAAAACATCAATTTATATAACTAATGATAACCAAAGTGGGAAAAAAATGTGACATTTCAGCTTTTTCTTTGCTCAAAAAAAGACAAACCTTTATGTTAATAAGGTCTATCAAACCATATATTACAAAAGTCATTGTTAAATACATGTGAATATGTTGGAAACATCTTCACTACGAGGAGAAAAAGAAAAATTTGCACCTTGCATTTTACGGTGAAGAGTAAAAGTGAAGACGACACCAGGGTTAATAATGTTTGCATCATTATTATCACTGAAATGATCACTGTATACAACGGCCGCAATCTTTAATTTTTGAAGTGTCTAATGTCATTTTTCCTCTGAGAGTATTTGTACCAAATTTCAAACATGCATCACTGAGCGAATGATCTTTTAGAAGTATTTAATTATCTGCTGCACTAATAACTCCACATGAGTAGTTATTAACTGATATCAAAGATTCACTGGAATGAAAAGAAAAAGCAACAAGTCATCACCTCTAACGAGCTTCATCTCAGCGCTCGTTTCTACATCTACTCCTGGATTATTTCACTAACGTCCTGTTTCTTTTGGACTTCCACCCTGGCAGACTGTCCGTCTCTAAACCCATGACGATGGCTGGGATGTTCAAGTGTCTGTCAGTAACAGAAGGCAACGTGGCTTTAGGTCCCGAGGTCCAGTTTCTATGAGAGCGTCTCTACTCTACACCAACGTGAAGCAAAGTGGAATGAATGAATGAATGAATGAATGAATGAATGAATGAATGAATGAATGAGAGGGTGATAAAGACACAAAACCAGGTGGAGTGTGTTCTCTGTTTTCAGGGTGAGAGAGCCACTCCTACACTGAACCTGGAAATGGAAACCATGTGAATAACTTTGCACGACTACGTCTAAAAATTGTGTGCCACTTCTGACCTCCCCCCCTTCACTTGCAGTAAAACTGTGAAACACTACGAGTTGACCGAGACTATAAAAGTTTTGTTGGTGCAATTCGAGGTAAACAAGGTCAGGCAGTCAACACTTGCAGAGGAGCTCATCTGCTCCGCTCAGAGTTCATTTCTCGATCAATCCTCCGTCTTTTAGTTTGAAGTAGAAGAACTTCTCCAGGGTGTTGGCACACTTGCAGTACTCGCTGTCGGGAGGGTTGTACTCGCGGCAGTTGCTGATGATTCGCTGCAGGTCGGCAATGAAAAGCTTCTTGGTCACGTAGTATCTGTTCTTCAGTCTCTCTGTCATGGTTTTCAGGTCTGTGGGGAGAAAACAAAACACACACATCTGAATTAATTAGATCAGTGGTTCCCAACCATTGACTGTATATAGAATAAACAGCGTGGCTCCGCCTGTCACCGTTCTACGCTTTTGAAGCAAAAAAAACCCGTTTCTCTAGCCGCCATTGTGCAGCCAGAGTCTGCACAGTAGAGAATTTCCGGTGGAGCCAAGTAAAAAAACAGAAATAAAAATATTTATTTCTTCTTCTTCAGAAGGTTTAGTCTCCTTTTGGCTCTTTCCCGAAGTTTCTTATATTCCCGATAAAAACTAGTCATGAACGGCAGCTGTCAACTATCGTAAAACGAAACTTATATCGCGGTTTTTAACGTCCAATAACTAATGAGAAACTAACTTCTCAGAAAAAAAACACCTGAACACCATGCAGCCAGATGACATCATCATACTACCTTAGTGTAAAGATGAGAGAAACGTTTCTACAAGGTATCGTAATTTTTTAAAGTTTTCCCGGCTCATATCTGGAATACATGGGGAGGCGGGGCTTATGACCTATACTGCAGCCAGACACCAGGGGGCGGGGCTTATTACCTATACTGCAGCCAGACACCAGGGGGCGGGGCTTATGACCTATACTGCAGCCAGACACCAGGGGGCGGGGCATCTGCTGGAGGCTTCAGTTTGAGCCGAACCTCATTATGTTCACTAATTATACAGTCTATGTCCCCAACCTTTTCTAAATCAGGGCCCACTTTTAAAGCTCAAAAATGTTTGAGGCCCACCTCCAACCCAATACATACCACTATATACTTTTTTTAGAACCTCATTTGTAACAACGACCCAAAATTTAACTTAAAAAGATGTAATAAAACCCAAAATGTGATATCTGGTAAATAATGAAACAGATGTTAAGCCAAAAACGTATCAACTTTTTGCCCAAATTGGCAAAACTTGTTACATTCTGGTGCAATTATTATATTTTGGGTTTTACTTTATGCTTTTTTTGTTACATTTCGGGCTCAGCATCCCGGTTACAGTTTTGACAATTTTTGAAAATTTGGGATTTATTACATTTTTTTCAATGACATTTCAGGTTGTTGTTATTTTTCAGGTCATGCTATCTATAGAGGAATAACGTGACTTCTTAGGGGATTTTTTTTTAATGTTATTGTTTGTATTTGTATCTTAATTTTTTCTATTTGTACCTTGTATCTTTATATAATTACACTCCAATAAAATACTTGTTTGGAGCTGATTTCGCGGCCCACTTGCTATACCTTTGCGGCCCACCAGGGGGCCACGGACCACAGGTTGGGAATTGCTGAATTCGATATTAAAGAGGAGGAAGGAGGAGAAGCTGCAGGAGGATTTACTCACCGATGGGAAAGCGAATGATCTCGTAATAATCAGGAGCCTCAGACTTTTTCACAGGCTCCATGAAGGGCCAGGCGTCAGGATGAGTCTGTGGAGAAAACAAAAAACCTGATCAGTCTCTGTTTTCTCATGTGTGTGTGTGAATTGGAACAATTATCACAATTTATTATGCATTAACTTTTAGCTCCCCCATCTTATGTTGTTGTTGCTATACTGAAGGGGAACGTACTTTCTTTGTATTATCCTTGTTTTGAATTAGATAAACACAAACATGAGGGAGAAAAGAAGCATTTTTTTGTATAAAGGTCAATGACAAAAAGAGGGTCTAAAAACTTATTTTTTAAAAGTTCTTTGAAAATGGATAAAAACATATATCTGAGAGAAGAATTATGTTTTCTAACAGATTTCAGTAGTTGACCAACATTTAAAAGTTTTTAGGTTCATTATTTTTTAGTATTTTTAATTTGAGCACCCAAAAATGTGTCCACCTCGTTGGTTTATATACTTTTATATAAATATACAAGGACAATAAAAAAGACACACTTTAATAACCGTTCATAGAGAGTTCACAGACATCACTGAGTATGTAAAAGTAAAACACACAAAGTAAAGAAAATAAACACTTTAAGATAAATAATTTGATGTTAAAATAACATTTCACATTATTACATTGGTTGTATCCCCTGACATGGAAATTGTTCCAGTCACCAATGAAGTGAAAAAACCTTTTTTATCAGTATTTCAGAGAAATCTACAAACTTTTCCACTTGGTCACAAATGTCATTTGGGCTCCTCTGGCTGATGCAGTTTCCTGTTTCCTGTTTTATTCTCTTCACTTTAAAAATTTTCAGATTACAATGCCAACGTGGTGGGACTGTATTGACAAGGTGAAAATTACGGGACAAAAGTTTTTTACATTTCTCAACAGCTTTAAAATTCTTTTTATTTGCAAAGAATGTTTTATTTAAAAAGGTTCAAGCATAAAATAATGCCACTGTATTTTTAATTTCCATTTACAATAACTGACATTCAATTTTTAGAGGTAATTACTCACCTATGAACAGTCCTGCCAACGTGGTGGACTGTAAAACCCCCAAACTCCTTGGTTTTGTGTTTTTTTGTACAATATAAAATTATCAAATTTCTACACAAGTTTATTGTGTCCAAAGTATCTTATTTCTTTATGTACACTACTTTATGAGTTAAGTACTACCTTCCTTTATAACGTGAGTCTGTGTTTTAAGGGACATTGTCTATGATATGCTGCAGATCATATTGTGGTTTTATGTGTGTGTGTAACAGGTGTCACTCACCTTTATCTGGGCCAGGAGATTCTTTAACATGTTGTACAAAACATCAGGATCTTTCACCTCCTTCCTGCAAAACACGAAGAGCTGAAACATTAACTTTTTGCACTTTGACAGCACAGAAAATCCTCCATTTAGTTTAAAAACACATTTCAAGTTAACAAATCCCAACATTTTTAACTTAAATTAAAGGATTTGGGTAATTTTTTTTTATTTTGGAAAGACTTTTTTTGGTTAGGAAACAAAATCATTCGACTGTCTGACTGAAATTTGAAGTGAATCTTTCAGGTCGTGTTGATTTGACTCTTCATTAATAACCAGTAGGAGTGAATCCAACAACAAACCATGACTGAATAATATTAAAAAATACAACATTTTCAGACAAAAGGGTGGATATAAATTAAAAGAATGTGAGATGAGTGAAAATTTTACCCTTTGTCTTTGCTGCTTGGTTTCCATCCTGTCTCTCCTGAAAGGAACAGAGCTATGAGTCGACTCAAACTGTTAAATTTTTCGTTTTTAAAAACCTTTAAACCGAACACTCACTTATTCCCGGGATGCTCTCCACCGGGATCTGCCGCACGCCCTCTTTGAAGCAGGTGAGACCCGGGTAAACCTTCCTGATCTGACTCTGTTTCCTCTCGATCAGCTTCTTGATAATCTGTGATCCATGAGCGGAGATGTTAGTGAATCTGAAAAACTTTTTTTTTTTTTTTTTCACCTTTAAAGAGCTTCACTCACCTCCTTCTGTCTCTTGATGATGTGAGAAAGCTCCGTGTACGGGATCCTGGGGTTCAGCTCGCACTCCATCAGCGTCGCTCCCTCGTAGTCTTTGATGTAGCCCAGGTATCGACTCTTCGGCACTTTGATGTCTTTGGAAAAGCCCTGGCGACGACGACGAGGAAGAGGAAGAAGAAGAAGAACGGGTTAATGAGAGGAGGAGACTGCGGCTGGAGACGGCGTCGGAGGTGACGTGAGGGTTGTACCTGTTTCTTGAAGTAGCCGATGGCGTACTCGTCAGCATACGTGAGGAAATAGAGGATGTTGTGTTTGATGTGATATTCTTTTAGGTGGTTCATCAGGTGGGTACCGTAGCCCTGAAGGTTCAAAACACAGAGGAAGGAAAATCTCTCAGTTTGATCGTTTAGAGCTGTGGTTCTTAAATTTGCGATTATGATTTTTAGACATTTTACCTTCTTTTTTTGCCACTTTTAAACCATTCTCTTCGCAAAAAACTGAATATTTTCCAAGTTTAATCCCAACTTTCTTGCCATGTTTGTTGACTTTTGCCATTTTTACCACTTTTCACTTTGTCATCTCTTTTTTTCACCATTTTTGCTAGGTTTGATCCCAATTTAAATGCCTATTTCTTTTGCTTTTTTCATCATTTTTGCTACTTGCTGAATTTTTAAAAGTTTCTTCCATAAGTTTTCTTTATACTATTTGTTGGCTTTTTGACCACTTTTCACTTTTTCATCTCTTTCTTCACCATTTTTGCTACTTTCGCAATTTTTGAAAGTTATCCTCCATAATTTCCTTGCTACTTTTTGTCCATTTAAGTCACTTTTCTCATCTTTTGGACCATTTTTTGCTACTTTTTGAGTATTTCTAGCTCTGATCCCAATTTAAATGCCTATTTCTGTTGCGTTTTCAACATTTTTGCTACTTTCTAAATTTTTAAAAAGTTTCCTCCATAAGTTTTCTTTATACTATTTGTTGCTTTTTGACTACTTTTCACTTCTTCATCTCTTTCTTCGCCATTTTTGCTATTTTAGCAATTTTTGATAGTTATCCTCCATAATTTTCTTGTTAGTTTTTGTCCATTTAAGTCACTTTTCACCCTCCTTTGAACCATTTTTTGCAACTTTTTGAGTATTTCCAGATTTTATACCAATTTCAATGCCTATTCCTGTTGCGTATTCACCATTTTTGCAACTTTCTGAATTTTTTACAGTTTCCTCCAAAATTTTTCTTTATAATTTTTGTTGCTTTTTGGCCATTTAAGTCATTTGGACCATTTTTTTTATACCTTCTCATGATTTTTCAGGTTAACTCCAAATTTTCACAATAACATTTGGGTTTTTTTTTTGGCTATTTTTGTCACTTTTCACACCATTTTCGCCACTTTTGGCCCAAAGTAGAAAAAAATCAACCAAATTTGCTCATTAAGTTTCTTAAAACATGATTTTTTTCTATTTTTACTCCATTAGCAGATTTTCTTTGACTTGTTTCAAGCAATTCAGACCTCATTTTTGTTTTTAAATAACTTAAAAGAGACGTTTTTTTCTTGACTGGTCAGTTCAATGTGGCTCATATCAAGAATAAAAAGACAATTTTTACAAAAAATAAGACAAAACACTTCCTCAAATTTCAGTTTTTGTTTGAGCAGTCATTGTAAACTTTGTGTTTGTTTCCTTGGATCATCAGAGAGTTTCTCACCTTAACTTGCTCGTTGGATGTGACGGCACAGAAGACGATCTCAGTGAAGCCCTGAGTGGGAAACATCCTGAAACAAATGCCACCGATGACACGGCCGTCCTTGATGAGAGCGAGGGTTTTGTGCTTCCTGTGAATGTTGAAGAAATCAGAACACAAACAAACATCATCCACTTTTCATTTCTAACTTCAAACTAACTTCTAGGGCTGAGCAATTAATCACATATTAGATTAAATCCCAATAAGTCCGGTTGCAATATTCTAATCCCAGACAGTGAAATATTTCTATAACCTGAAATGTGTCAAAATATCAGCTACAGTTTTTGCAGCAGAAGTTTTCTGTTCTACACCAGAGTTACTCAACCAAAGAGACAAACTGTTAAAAACTACCTTTACAAAAGAAACTATACAAGTGGAGAAAAGAGGCAAAAACAGCAAAGAGAAGCAATAAAGCTTAGTTTGAGGTAGTGAGAATTGCCAAAAAGTAATAAAAGTTGGCTTTTATATTGGGATAAAACCTAGAAATACTCCAAAAAGCAACAAAAATTGATATCTAAATTGGGAATTATGGATCTTATGAGTTTTTTTCGTTGTTTTTTACCATAAATTTAATCCTATTTTGGATCTTTATGAGTTTTTTCGTTGTTTAGAACCGTAAATTTAACCCTATTTTGGATCTTTATGAGTTTTTCATTGTTTTCAACTATAGATGTAAAGGATAAAACCTAGAAATACTCAAAAAAGCAACAAATCTTGGCATTTAAATTGGGATAAAACCTAGAAATGCTCCAAAAAGCAACAAAAATTGATATCTACATTAGGATAAAACCTAGAATACTCAAAAAAGCAACAAATCTTGGCATTTAAATTGGGATAATACCTAGAAATACTCCAAAAAGCAACAAAAATTGATATCTAAATTGGGAATTATGGATCTTATGAGTTTTTTTCGTTGTTTTTTACCATAAATTTAATCCTATTTTGGATCTTTATGAGTTTTTTCGTTGTTTAGAACCGTAAATTTAACCCTATTTTGGATCTTTATGAGTTTTTCATTGTTTTCAACTATAGATGTAAAGGATAAAACCTAGAAATACTCAAAAAAGCAACAAATCTTGGCATTTATATTGGGATAAAACCTAGAAATGCTCCAAAAAGCAACAAAAATTGATATCTACATTAGGATAAAACCTAGAAATACTCAAAAAGCAACAAATCTTGGCATTTAAATTGGGATAAAACCTAGAAATACTCCAAAAGTAACAAAAATTGGCATTTAAATTGAGATAAAACCCTGAAAATACTCAAAAAGTAGCAAAAAAAAGGTCCAAAAGTGGCAAAAAAAAGAGTGAAAAGTGACTAAAATGGCCCAAATTTGTGAGAAAATTGGGAGTCAACCTGGAAAATAGTGTGAAGGTTTCAAAACATAATTCAAAAAATGGCAAAGAGAGAAAGAAAATCAACCAATGGAGTTAAAAAAAGTGCTGTATGATATTATACATATTTAAAGAAACTTGACAAGCCCATTTGTTTTATCTACTTTTGGCCAAAAGTGGCAAAAGAAGAGAGAAAAATGACTAAAATGGCCAAAATGCATGAAAATGTTTGGAGGTAATGTAAAAAAAATACAGAAAGTAGCAAAAATGGTGAAAAAAAAGTTATGAAAACAGTGAAAATTTCAACAAAGACGGCAAGAAAGTTGGGATTAAATGTGGAAAATAGTCAGTTTTTTGCAAGAAATGGTCCAAAAGTGGCAAAAATGGGCAAAACAATACAAAAAGTCAAGATAAATGGGAGTGAACCTGGAAAAAAATGTTCCAAAAGTGTTAAAAAAGAAGGTAAAAGTGGTTAAAATGTGTAAAAATCCGTCCCAGTTATAGTGGTAGTGGGTTGTTGTTGTTGTTGTGCTGTAATTAAAGTAACTGTTCATGTTCTACAATGAGTTTGTTTGAAAACAGAGAAGATGGAAACCTGGAAATAATTGCACAAAAAAATGCAATTGTAATACAGGAAATGATGATTATAATTAGATAATTTTTGTTAATCGTTCAGCCCGACTATCTTTTAAACGTCAGTGTGATATCTGTGACTCACGGGTCGAACACCAGCCTGGTGATGTATTCTTTGGGCATGCGAGGTAACTGATGAGAGAAGACGTTCTGCAGCCCGACCAGCCACATCAGAATCTTCTTATTGGACTTCTGGGACAGCGAGTTTCCGATGACGTGGAACTCTATGATGCCTCTCCTCTCCTCCAGCCTGGCGGTCTCATCGCGGGCGGCGTTCGGCGTCAGAAGGTTAGTCTGATAACACAAACACATCACCGTGAGCGCGTTAACCATTGTTGTTTACGCCGCAATAACGTCTGGGTAGTGACGTCATATGGTTGCACTGGGCTGGATCTCATACAGGATCATATAAGTCCTGGAGCGGACTTCAGTGGTTTCCAGAGGAAGTTTTGTGGGTTTGTGTTGGAAAATAGTCGGCACAGCATTTGGCTTTAGTCTCCGTTTATAATGACCCACACCTGTCAGCTCTTTCATCAGCATGGGCCGGCTAAATGCAGCAAATGCTTCTGGGGAGAAGTGGCCAGAACATAGCCGCGGCTCCATGGGAAGTTGTTTACGCCCACAAGCCATTTCCCACAACTTCCTTCTTTTCTTGTCTTTTGGGAAGCTGTGCAGACTAACATCAGTCTCCTTGTTTCCTTTGGACTGAAAAGTGCACCCAAAAGCAGCCACATGTGGCATTATTGGTGGTATGTGTGGTATGGGAGGTCGAGCCTTTAGTTATCAGGCTCCTCTTCTCTGGAACAACTTACCAGTCGAGGTCCGGGGGGCAGACGCCCTCTCGATTTTTAGTAGTAGACTTAAAACTTTCCTTTTTGATAAAGTTTATAGTTAGAGCTGGATCAGGCCTGTATCCAGCTCTTAGTTAGTTATGCTGCTACAGGTCGAGACTGTTGGGGGGAAACTGACACACGAGGCTTCTGTTTCCCTTTCTCCTCTATCTGTCAGTCTAACTTTTATCTTAATGCACTATTATAGTTATTACCCATGATCCTCTGGGAGTCTCTGAGCTTGTTTGTAGGTTCATCTGGATTGTTCCTGTGGATCTACCAGCTGATGTGGAACGACCTGACTCCTGCTGCTGTGGCTTGGACAGTTCTCCAATTTTTCTTCTCTCTCTCCCTCTCTCTCTCTGTCTAACATGAGTCTGATTCTGTCCGAGGTTTCTGCCCGTTAAAGGGAAGTTTTTCCTCTCCACTGTAACTTTGCTAAAAGCTGCTGCAAAGTGCTTCACTCATGGTGGATGAAGATGAGATCAGATTCCTTATCCTGTCTTGATGTTGGGTCTCTGTTAATAAAATAACTAAATACTCTAAACATTAACAGGTATCAACCTGCTAATGTTTTGTAAAGTGTCTTGAGATAACGTTTGTTATGATTTAGCGCTATATAAATAAAGATTGATTGATTGATTATTATGGTTTTTTCCCTCCTCAAACCTTGTGACTTACGGCGACTAGTAGTGAGTAAACGGCCAAATCCAGATGCTCGGCACCAAGCAACCAATCTACGTCATTGACCCAGAATGCATTGCGGCAGTAAAACAATGGCTGCACCCGAAGGCTAGAAACTGTGTTTTAAACTGTATTTTTTTAAAGAAAAACCAATTGGTTATGACTTTTAACAACAAATTCTAGTTTGAGACAAACATTTAAGCAGATTCATGCCTGTTAGTCCTTACAGTCGGGGTTCCCTTTAAGAGTGGAGGAGCGCTCACCTCTGGGCCCAACATGGCGGCGGGGTCGGTGATTGTCATCATGACTTCGTTGACCAGCTCCATCGGGATATCGCCCATCACACGGATCCTCTTGGCGTCCTCCAGGGTGAGGGCGTCCGGGAGTTTACGCTTCTCTCCTGAAAAAGACGAACAGGTAAAAACCTCAGAAACAGACGGCAACTTTGAAGAATCTGTGCTCATAACTAAGTTTCACATACGACTTAAAAACTCTCTGTAAAGTCTGGAAGTTTTGGCGCGATAAACAGAATAAAGATGAGGCTCTCTGACCTGTGATTGGCTCAGCTCCTGCGGCGTCCAGGCTGCTCAGAGACGAGATGCTGCTCAGACCCTTTGGCAACGCAGAGGAACCGGAAACCACAGCCGGACTGATCACTGCCAAACACAGACACAGGGAAGAAGGTAAAAGTCATTCTCCATTCATTTTAATGGGCCAAGAGTGTTCAGAAAATCCAGAATATTTTCAAAAGTACAAAAGTTTGGGATAAACATTACAGAAGCACAGCATTCCTCATCAGTCTTAACATTTTACTTTATGAACGGTGCGAATCAGTGCAACTTTGTTCTGACAAACCCAGGTCGATTTTATACCAACACCTCATCTGGATCTACGAGTAAAAAGTAAACTAGTAACAAAACAAAAGGGCTGAGCAAAGAGAAAGAGACCGTTTGATACAAAGTGGATACCAAAATGTACCAAAATGATGGTTTACTGTAGTCAGAGCCCACTCCCCCCCTTTAAAAAAAGAAATTGAATAGCATTTTTTTTTCCATTTTTCTTCAATTTGTAAGGTAACACGTCACCTACTTTAATAATAATAGTCATAATAATAATAAACTTTATTTATAGAGTTCTTTTCAATAACTCAAAGACGCTTTACAAGGTTAATGTTAAAAGTGCAGGCAAAAAACAGTACAATATACAAAGTTGTAAAAGCAAACAAGCATAGAAAATGAAGCATTAACATTCAAAAAAGTGCAAGAAGAAAAGGTTAACTGGGCTGAAAAGGGATGTCTCGCTAAATATTAGATACCAAATTGTGCAACTGGTTATTTAGGACAAGATTTCCAATTGAAATTATGATGTGTAACAATATTAGTCTGTTTTCCTAGATATAAGGGTATATTAGAGTATTGGTAGTCGTTAAAAATGCACTTCTCTGTTAAAAACAAACAAGTATTGAGCTTATAAAGTTTGAATTTTAAAGCAACTCTGAAGAAAGCTTGTATAAAAGTATTTTCAGTGCACAGCAGCACTGTTTAGTTAACTTTTAGTTTTAAATGTTTCTATTTTAATTTTAAGTCTAGTGTGATTTTTTTAATGAATAGTTTTTAAAATCTCTTTTTGATAAACCTGTAGCCTGTTAATGCTGCATTTTTAGTGCAGACAAACAAGCAAAAATAAGTGCAAGTCACTGCCCCCCCCCCATGCATAATTCAGTACCCTGGTTGGGGGCACCCCAGTCTAAAAAATCTGGACACGCCCCTGCAGGTACGTTATGATGCTTTTGATGAACAGAGGGTTGAGTTGGTGGAATAGATGGAGGTAAAAGTCTCAATAACTTTCTCCCCTTCCTTTATTCTTCTTTTTGGTCCTTTGTTATGCTTGATTCATTTAGGGAATTAAAGCATAACAGCATGAAAATTATATTTAATAAAACAACACTAAGTAATTAAACACATTTTTTCTTCTGTTTCTTGTTATCATCAATTTATCCGTTTATCACTTTGCCTCAGGCCGACCCTGATTATAGTTGCTAATAATTCCAGCACATTTTTATTTGCACCATGTACAGGTGTTGTATAAAAAGGTTTATATGTTGTGTATCTAAACTAAAGCCTCACCGGTCGGATGCCCCAGCTGTGTGCCGTCAGACGCCGGCATCGTGAAGTCTGCCTCCCATATGGGTGAGTTCTCGCCGTAGATTTCCTCCTCCAGCATGGACAAAAACCTGACGCCATCCGGAGATAACGAAGGTTTTATAATTATAACTGGCAGCCACAGGAGGACACGCCAAAGGGGATAAAAAGTGTCTTACTTGGGGAAGTGTGTGAGGATGAGTGTGCGTTTCTCCGGGAGCAGTTTGTCCTTCTCCACCCTGAACTTCTCCAGCAGCTGTCGGCGCGTCACGGTGAAGATGGACTTCAGCAAACTGCGCCCAAACACCTGAGTGGTCTCGTAGCGCGGGAGGCTGTCGTTGCTCTGAGGGACGTGGCAGTAGCAGAGCCACCTGGACGCCACGGAGGAAGACGTTAGTGAAGGCGTCAGGGTCTGACACTTTTAAAAAAAAAAAACATCTTTTAAACGTCTTTCACTCACCTGGTGTAGTCCACCTTATACGCCGTCCCGTCGTCTTTCTGCGTGCGCTGGCGATACTGCGTCGGCGTCTCCAGCTTCCAGTAGTTGAGGCACAAGAGGAACATTTTCGACAGCTCAAACATGGTCTGTCTTTCCTTTGGTGCCAGGTGGCTGAACTTATACTGAACGAAATTTAAAACACCCTAAAAAAAAAAGAGAAGTTTAAAGATGAGTGTGTATAAGGGCTGAAAGATTAATTACAAATTAGATTAAATCCCAACATGACCTGGTAGACAGTGAAATATTCCTTTAACCTGAAATGTGACAAAGAAACAATCTGAGTGGTGAAAAGTGGCAATAAAAATAAGTTTAAGGTGGTCAAAAAAGGTCAAGAAGCAGCAAAAAAAATGGTCCAAAATCAGAAAAAAAAGGTGTGACAAGCCACTTAAATGGGCAAAAAGAGAATCAGTATTTGGTATAGGCTCTGAATTTTGGGATTTCATTACCTGTTGTTGATTACTACCTTTGCAAGAGAAACAATCAAAGTTGTAAAAGAGTAGCAAACACAGCAAGAAGAAGCGATCAAAACCGGTTGAGGTGGCAAAAATCGTCAAAAAATGGTCAGAAAGTAGAAAAAAAGTGTTTTTGTATTTGGTATAGACATTTAATTTTGGGTTTTTACTCTCTGTAAGCCATAATCATTCCCATTTACAGAAAAAAAGGCCTAAAAAACATAAAATATTTACCTTTTATTCATGATATTCTAATTTCTGAGATGTACCTTTTTTGCTTTGCTTTCTTTTTTTTTTTTTTTTACATTTTTCCTTGACTCCCTCATGAATGTTTTTCAAATCAAAAGTAGAATACTTTTTAAGATTTTTTTTCTCTTTGATATAGCAATAGAAATCAACAACAAATATGACAAGGAAACTTAAAATTTTAACCATAAATTGATCAAAAGCAGAAACAATGTGTGAAAATTGGGAGAAAACTTGTAAAATGGTTGGACCATAGTGAAAAAATGGTCAGAAAGCAGCAAAAAAAATGGTGGAAAGTTACTTAAATTGGCAAAAAAGCTGCCACCAGAAACAAAAAGAGTGCTAAAAAATGGCAAAAACAGCAAGAAGTAAAAATCAAAATTTGTTTTAGGAGGAAAAAATGGTGTTTTGGTGTTTGATATTGACACTTAATTTTGGGTTTTGATTATTGACATTTACAGACATAAATGGTTTGAAATAATTCACTCTTTGTATAATGAGTTTATACAATATCTGAGTTTCACTTTCAGAAATGAGTGACAAAAAATATTGAACTTTTTCATGATGAACAGTTTTTACAACACTAGAAGTTATTGGAATTGCAATGTGGGGAAAACTAAAAATGATAAGATGATTTTTGGAAACCCTGAAAAAACGTAGAGGGGACAGTTTCATGTTCACCTGCTCGATGTTGGGCTTTTCAAACGGTGGACTCCCCAAAGATCCTTCCACTACGGGCTGGCTCATCTGCAGGATGCACTTCCTCAGCAACTGACACAAACAGAGTAAAAGGTAAAAATGATGTTTTTAGGATGATAAACTCACATTCTTGGACTCCCACTGTTTGAGACACTCACCTTAAACAGGTAGAAGTAAACCTGTTTGGTGTCTGTGTCCTCCTCTTTGTGCACGGACATAAACAGATTCTCCACATCCACAACCATCCCCAGCAGACGGTTAATCTCCTCCTCCGACACATTTTCCAGGTGAGACACATGAGCAGCTGTGGAAACACAAACAGGAGCATGTGAAGCAGAACAATTTCATCCATTTGACCTGATTTACACCTTAAGATTTATAAGACAGTAACTGTTATTTGTCGCTCAAAAAATGATTATATACTTTGTTTTTTCAGCTTGCATTAAACATTTGGATGTTTTTATAACCCAACCCTGACTTTGACTGCTCAGAAACTTTATATTTAAACTTTACGTCCCTTTTTTTGTGTCTGAGTGCAATATTTCCTTCCATCATGAATTGAGTATTTCATCACATGTATTTCTTTATTCTATGAAACCTGTGTTATTTGAACACATCTAATTTGATAATTTTATATTGTACAAAAAAACACAAAACCAAGGAGTTTGGGGGTTTTACAGTCCACCACGTTGGCAGGACTGTTCATAGGACAGTAATTAAACTCTAAAAATTGAATGTCAGTTATTGTAAATGGAAATTAAAAATACAGTGGCATTATTTTATGCTTCAACCTTTTTAAATAAAACATTCTTTGCGAATAAAAAGAATTTTAAAGCTGTTGAGAAATTAAAAAAACTTTTGTCCCGTAATTTTCCCCTTGTCAAATGTCAGGGTGGTGCAACNACATCTTTAAACTATTAAAATATAACATGTTTTTTTGTGTTTTGGTTCCTCAAACCCCCAAAATGTCAGGTGGTGCAACCGTCCTGACAAGTATCCACAGTAATTAAACTCTAAAAATTGAATGTCAGTTATTGTAAATGGAAATTAAAAATACAGTGGCATTATTTTATGCTTCAACCTTTTTAAATAAAACATTCTTTGCGAATAAAAAGAATTTTAAAGCTGTTGAGAAATTAAAAAAACTTTTGTCCCGTAATTTTCCCCTTGTCAAATGTCAGGGTGGTGCAACCGTAACATTAGACTTTTATTTTAAAGTGAAGAGAATAAAACAGGAAACAGGAAACTGCATCAGCCAGAGGAGCCCAAATGACATTTGTGACCAAGTGGAAAAGTTTGTAGATTTCTCTGAAATACTGATAAAAAAGGTTTTTTCACTTCATTGGTGACTGGAACAATTTCCATGTCAGGTGGTACAACCAATGTAATAATGTGAAATGTTATTTTAACATCAAATTATTTATCTTATTCACAAANTTTGACTGCTCAGAAACTTTATATTTAAACTTTACGTCCCTTTTTTTGTGTCTGAGTGCAATATTTCCTTCCATCATGAATTGAGTATTTCATCACATGTATTTCTTTATTCTATGAAACCTGTGTTATTTGAACACATCTTTAAACTATTAAAATATAACATGTTTTTTTGTGTTTTGGTTCCTCAAACCCCCAAAATGTCAGGTGGTGCAACCGTCCTGACAAGTATCCACAGTAATTAAACTCTAAAAATTGAATGTCAGTTATTGTAAATGGAAATTAAAAATACAGTGGCATTATTTTATGCTAGAACCTTTTTAAATAAAACATTCTTTGCAAATAAAAAGAACTTTAAAGCTGTTGAGAAATGTAAAAAAAACTTTTGTCCCGTAATTTTCACCTTGTCAAATGTCAGGGTGGTGCAACCGTAACATTAGACTTTTATTTTAAAGTGAAGAGAATAAAACAGGAAACAGGAAACTGCATCAGCCAGAGGAGCCCAAATGACATTTGTGACCAAGTGGAAAAGTTTGTAGATTTCTCTGAAATACTGATAAAAAAGGTTTTTTCACTTCATTGGTGACTGGAACAATTTCCATGTCAGGTGGAACAACCAATGTAATAATGTGAAATGTTATTTTAAATAAAACAAATGAAACACACAAAATGAAAATGTATGAGTCACTACAGACACTTGAGAGATACTTGCCAATAATTTCACACAGAAAAAATTACAGGAACATATAAATATATTTTCATATATTTGGTTGCACCACCTGACATTTTTGGGTGCTCAAATTAAAAATACTAAAAAATAATGAACCTAAAAACTTTGAAATGTTGGTCAACTACTGAAATCTGTTAGAAAACATAATTCTTCACTCAGAAATATGTTTTTATCCATTTTCAAAGAACTTTTCAAAAATACGTTTTTAGACCCTCTTTTTGTCATTGACCCGTATATATTGGTGTTTTTTGTTTTGTTTTAATATTTATATTTGATATTTTATACTGAGGGGAAAATTTGTTTTTTCTTTTTATATACGTATATTTCAACCTTGTTTGTTTTATACTGTTTATTGTTGACTGAATTTGTGTTTTATGTGTTTTTATCGTGTACTTTCTGTGTGCATTGGTTGCAGCTAATGGGGATCCAAAGAAATAAAGAAATAAAGAAGAAGCAAAAATCACACATCAGGTGACTTTGTTGTTTTGTTGTATATTATTAACTGACCTAAGCCACTTAACAATGCTTTGAGTTGTTTGGATAAAAAATAATGAACCTAAAAACTTTGAAATGTTGGTCAACTACTGAAATCTGTTAGAAAACTTAATTCCCACATACTACATGTGACAGTAGTAGGTATGATGCAGTGTTTACTACCTACTACTTTTACATGTAGTATGCAGTAGGTGTTTGGAGGCCAGGCTGTGTGTTTTGGGGTGTTTTTGTGTGTTTTTGTGTGCAGTGGGTGTAGAGGGGTCGTTGGTACCCAGAGCATGTCCACAGCTGCGGCAGGGCTCACTCAGACTGGCCGCCTGCTGCTGCAGATCCATCCGTGTGGCTGAAGGTGGGTTTGGGTTTTTCCATCCATTACACTTGCAGGTATCACTTGCCTGTAAAAGCGAGACGTTTCACTCCAAATAAAGCCACTCAGAAAAAAAAAACAAAACACATGTCGGTATTTAAATGCTGAATAAATGAGTTTTGTGTGTGTAAATGTGCAGGTTCATTGATAAATAACAAGTCTGATGGAGCTAACTGCTGCGGAGCTAACTAGCTGTGAAAGTTATCCACTCTGCTCTGAATCTGTTTGTTTTTCAGTCTTTTTCAGCTCATAAATACAGTTTTTATGATCAGGAATATTAACAGCAGATAAAAGCAGCTCTGCTCGGTTGTTGTGAACTTTAACAGCCGGTGATAGCTACCTTGCATGCGGAGAAAACGCCAAGTTTCTCGAGCTTCTTCGCTCGTGGGAAAGCACGGACCTGGGCTTTTTTCTGGCTCGCGCGCTGCTGTTGGCTCAGTCCCGGTCTGGACGGGTCACTGTTCCCGGACCCCGAGCCCGTTCCCCCGGTGCTGGACCCAGCTGACCCCGCTGCAGCAGACTGGGCTTGGAGGAGCCGGGGCTGTAAGGCCTGCGCCGCCGGGTCCGACATCTCCACGCTGCTGCACCGACTCTTCACTGCGCTCCTGAACGGATCACTGCTGCGTTCACGGACCCACCGGGAAAGTCGGAATCCAGAGCACTCAGCGTTAACTGAAGAAAAAGCTCAAGACCCACTTGTTTACTTTGTGTTATATGTCTTAACTTGTTTTTATTGTTTATTGTTTGTTTGTTTTATTGATTGTTCTTACTACCTGTACAGCACTTTGACTGAAAGCGCTTTATAAATAAATAATTATTATTATTATTATTATTATTATTATTATTATTATTATTATTATTATTAACTTCAATTTCCAGCGGTGGATTCTTCAACTAGACGTTTTCAAAGTAAAGAAGCCAATTTTTGTCAATTTAAAAATAGTAATTCTAAAACCTTAGCTGTGTTTATAATGTAAGTACAATTTTTGAATTAAAAAAAATCCAAATAATCATAAAGGGTCAAGATTTTTAATTAATTTGGTCAGAATTTTGAGATAAAAAGTGAAAATTTTGAGGAAAACTCAAAAATTTGAGAAAAATAATCACAGTTTTTAGATAAAGTCGAAATTGTGAGGTAAAGGCCAAATGGGGGGTAAGATTGGATGAACTAAAGGTCAAGATTTTGAGATATTAAAGTCAAAATATTGAGTGAAAAGTCAAAATAATGAAATAAAAGTCAAGAACTTGAATTAATTTAGTCAAAATTTTGGGATAAATTATGATAATATTGAGGACAAAAGTCACACATTTGAGGAAAAAAGTCAAAATTATGAGATTAAAGTCAAGATATTGAATTAATTATGTCAAATTTTTGGACAAAATATGAAAGTTATGAGGAAGAAAGTCATAATTTTGAGAAAAATAGTCAAAATTATGAGACAAAAGTCAAGATTTTGAATTAATTTTGTCAATGTTTTGGACAAAATATGAAAATCATGAGGACAAAAAGGAAGGAAGTCATAACTTTGAAAAAAAAGTCAAAATTATGAGATTAAAGTCAAGACCTTAAGTTGACTTAGTCATAATTTTACTAAATTATTTATAAAATTACTTAAAGGTCCAAATTTTGAGATAAAAGATTGAATCTTTGAGAGAATGAAGTCAAAATTTTGAGATAAGAAAGTCAAAAGTTTGCGTAAAAATGTCTCTGTAAGCGTTAATATATCGACTTATATATTTATATATCTCTAGCTGTATATATATTTTTACACATCTATGAAATAAATCGTTAAGTGTGCGCTTTAATGTTATAAAACTTCAGTTCAAGTTTTAAGATAAACTTTACTTTTATTTTGAAATCCTTCTAACGGAAATCTCTCCATTATCTAGTTTTCGTAAGTTGTCGTCTCGCGCCCTCCAGCGGCCACATCCTGAACTACAAGACTGTCCATATAGAAAATTCAACTTATTTATTTTTCTCTTTAAAAGTTGATTTTTATCTGATTTTTTTGAATCACTGAAATAAAGACGTTTATAACTCAGGCTGAAAACTAAACGGTTCTTAATTTGTTCCATTATTGTGAGAGAAATGGATCAAAAGAGCTGCAAATGCTGAGCTTGAGTTGATACACTGACCTCTAGTGGATGTAAATGGGTCAATGACGTGACGTCCCCTTTTTTGAGTCTGAGTGCAATATTTCCTTCCATCATGAATTGAGTATTTCATCACATGTATTTCTTTATTCTATGAAACCTGTCTTATTTGAACACATCTTTAAACTATTAAAATATAACATGTTTTTTTTGTGTTTTGGTTCCTCAAACCCCCAAAATGTCAGGTGGTGCAACCGTCCTGACAAGTATCCACAGTAATTAAACTCTAAAAATTGAATGTCAGTTATTGTAAATGGAAATTAAAAATACAGTGGCATTATTTTATGCTTGAACCTTTTTAAATAAAACATTCTTTGTAAATAAAAAGAACTTTAAAGCTGTTGAGAAATGTAAAAAAACTTCTGTCGCGTAATTTTCACCTTGTCAAATGTCAGGGTGGTGCAACCGTAACATTAGACTTTTATTTTAAAGTGAAGAGAATAAAACAGGAAACAGGAAACTGCATCAGCCAGAGGAGCCCAAATGACATTTGTGACCAAGTGGAAAAGTTTGTAGATTTCTCTGAAATACTGATAAAAAAGGTTTTTTCACTTCATTGGTGACTGGAACAATTTCCATGTCAGGTGGAACAACCAATGTAATAATGTGAAATGTTATTTCAACATCAAATTATTTATCTTATTCACAAATAAAAGAAATGAAACACACAAAATGAAAATGTATGAGTCACTACAGACACTTGAGAGATTCTTGTCAATAATTTCACACAGAAAAAATAACAGGAACATATAAATATATTTTCATATATTTGGTTGCGTCACCTGACATTTTTGGGTGCTCAAATTGAAAATACTAAAAATTAATGAACCTAAAACTATTTCTCTCAGAAATATGTTTTTTATCCACTTTCAAAGAACTTTAAAAATATGTTTTTAGACCCTCTTTTTGTCATTGACCCAAATATGAACTGCAGAATATTTTAATCACATAACACTTTAGGTTCAGGTTGTGCCTTTCAAAATAATTTACCTTTTAGACAAATCCTGGAAGTTTTTGGAGTTTAGTGAGGTTTTGAACTATATTGAAAAAAGTAGTTTTGGGATTGATTCAGTGAAAATATATTCCATACATAACTTTCAAAAAAACCAAAAAATATAATTTTATTGAATGTTTTGACTATTTCTGGACTTATAATAATCAGATGTGCTGAAAAGATCAGACGCTCAAAAACATATCTTCCCCTTGTTTATTGGTAAAATTACATTTTGCCTCCTCTAACCCATGACCCACACCTCCCATCATCCCCCACTGAAGCAGCGACGGCGGCGGCTGCTGTGCAGGTTCTGTTGTGCTAAGTTGTTGACGCCGTAACATGATGGCAACACTGTTGAAAAAGAAAATCCCTCCCTGATATGAAGAAGTAAAAACAAAGAGAGAAGAAAAAGACGAAAGGAAGCCGACGATAACGTTTCAATTTCACAAAGATGATGAGACAGAACCAGTGCATTTAATACCATAGATCTTCAGAAAAAAAAAAAAATCAGACATGAAAAAAATCCATCACGTAATAATTAAGGTTAACAAAATATCATGAAAGGATTGGGAAGATATTTAGACAGTAACTACTAATTGATTATAAACTTGAAAAGTCTGATACAAATACAGCAATGTCGTCAATACACAGTCGTGATTTTGGTCAAGGAAACAAATCTTGCTTTTTGTATTTTGTCATTGTACAACGATGATTCAAAAATGTTATATTAATGCTAAAATTACTCATGGGTGATGTTAATAAAGTTCTATTTACGGTTCGATAACATAGATGGATGATTGCAAAACCAAAGAGGCTTTAAAATCATACTGTGTGAAAGAAAAGAAGATGAAGTAATAATAATAATAATAGTGAGAACAATAACAATGTCATAATTCAATCTACACAGCTAGAAAAGCAAATATCTGCCAACCCCAGCTCGCTCTGCTGTTAGGAACCTGCGAGTTTTCCCGTCTCCGAGACGCCGTCGAGCAGGAACCAGACAGAAAAGTGAAGAACTGCTGCATGCACCTGCGCTGGAGTTTTACTGACACCATCGTGGAGACTTTTGTTTGATTTCTGGTGCAGACGGGAAGCAGGGAGTAGAAGAGAAAGAACAGGACCAATCAGCCTGCTTTTAATTCCTTGTAATGTTTTTTTTTTTTTTCCTTTACACAAGCACAGAAACAAAAATGAAAAGATGGCCGTAATAAGCGCCGTTTGTAATGAATTCTATTTATTTTTTCCTTCTTTCTTCCATGAGAGAGACTTGGTTTGTCCCCACAGGTGATGTCAAGTGTCCACCGTCAGAAAAGAGGTCATGGATTCGTGATTCCTGGGGTTAAAACATGATTCTGGGGCTTCTTGGTCTGTCGTGGGGCTCTGGCAGTTCTCGAACAGTTCGTTGGTGCTCGTTAGGATCGTTGGTCCTGCCGTGGTTTGGTTTGACCGATGGGACGTTTGTTTGACAGCTGGCTAATATCTGGTCTGGTTGATCGAAGCTGTAGATTGGTTGGATCAGCTGACTCGACGATGATGTGTTAGATAGTTAGTTAGTTCCCGCCCCCGCAGCACTGACCGCTCCGGCCTTGTGGCGCCGCTTCCTGCAGGTCCACGCCGCCACGGGCTCGTCCGCCGGCACCTGCTGCACCCTGAGGCTCGTTCTTGGGAAGCTTCTTGGCTGAAAACAGAAACAGAAAAAATCAATATCTGTTACAGGGCACCTGCAGGTTTTGGAAAGTCAAATTTAAGACTTTTAAAGACCTTTTCAATCCCACTTTGAATTCAATTCAATTTATTTGATTAGCATTTAAAGACCAGCCACAACAAATATATCATAGATCCAAATATCACATAATGGTTGAAGCTAATTAAAGGGTGTAGGCTGAAGCTTATGCTTATTTTGCCGACCCGTTTTGCAAAAAATAAAATAAAATTAAACAAATAAATAAATGTAGAAATAACCTTAATCAACTTAATTACATGGTCTGAGTAACACCATAAGTTTTCTTAATGGAGAAAAGATATACATTTTCAATACATAGTATAGTTGTAAAAATAATCCAATGAAATCCTCAGCAATATTACAACCAAACACAACCCAAGTTCCAATATTTTGTTGTTGTTTTCTTCACATTTGATTTACATATTTTCTTATTACTTTGGTTTTAAACATGTTTTTAAATGAAGAAAGTGAATTACACATTTTTAATTCACTGTCACAACTATTCCATAAGTTTACACCTTTAACAGATACACACCTC
>RPOG01001805.1:45817-70754 GCA_008086565.1 Thalassoma bifasciatum
TGCATCAGCCAGAGGAGCCCAAATGACATTTGTGACCAAGTGGAAAAGTTTGTAGATTTCTCTGAAATACTGATAAAAAAGGTTTTTTCACTTCATTGGTGACTGGAACAATTTCCATGTCAGGTGGTACAACCAATGTAATAATGTGAAATGTTATTTTAACATCAAATTATTTATCTTATTCACAAATTAAAGAAATGAAACACACAAAATGAAAATGTATGAGTCACTACAGACACTTGAGAGATACTTGCCAATAATTTCACACAGAAAAAATAACAGGAACATATAAATATATTTTCATATATTTGGTTGCTCCACCTGACATTTTTGGGTGCTCAAATTAAAAATACTAAAAAATAATGAACCTAAAAACTTTGAAATGTTGGTCAACTACTGAAATCTGTTAGAAAACATAATTCTTCTCTCAGAAATATGTTTTTTATCCATTTTCAAAGAACTTTTTAAAAATACGTTTTTAGACCCTCTTTTTGTCATTGACCCACATGCACAGAACAGATCAGGTAGGGACAGTTTTTAGCGCCTGGAGCTGGTTCTAGCACCAGTTCTGATGTAAAGGTGTAACAGTGAATTTCAGGGCGTGTTTAGAAACTCACCTGGAAGTCTACGGCTCTCTTATTGGCCAGATCTGCTTTGTTTCCTGCCAGAGCGATGACGATGTTGGGGCTGGCTTGTCGCTGCAGCTCTTTCACCCAGTTCTTCGCACGTGTGAATGTGTCCTTAAAAAAAAACAACAAACAAACAAACACATAATCATCACACTGCGAAAAAAGGGAGTCTGAATATAAGATAAAAATACTAAATTTGATGTAAAAATATCTTAAAACTAGTGAAATTATCTGTCCATGCAGCAAAATAATTTCACTTGACTAGAAATCTTGAAATAACTCTGATAAATCTAAAAACAAGATGGCCTTGATAAGTATTCTCAGATCTTAAAACAAGAAGAAAATGCTCATTTTTACATTAAAATGCTTGAAAACAAACTTCTTGAAGAAGAATTTTAAGTGAAATATACTGAATATGAGCAATAGAATCTAATTTCATGCTTCTTATATTCTAAATTTTAGCAAATGGAATGACAAATATCACTTTTTTGAGTCTAAACTACTTAGAATTAGAGAAGTATGATGAAGATAATTCTTGATTTTTGAGCATGAGTTTGTAAAATTGTAATAAAGTGTCTTAAAAAGATAATTTTTTTGTGTTATTCTTAAATCAAGCAACTTGAGGTGGAGCTAAATCTTGAAACAAGTTTTAATGTTATGAAATTACATGTGAGAAAACCAAAGTAACTTGTTTTAACAGTTATCCACTCATTTTAGGATTCTCAGGGTAATTAAGACAAAATTGATGCTTTTTTTGAGATCTGACATAGTTTTAAATGCTAAAAATAAGTTTAAAAAACATGAAAACAAGATGTTTTTTTAAGCATGTCTTAAAGTAGGATTTTAGATCTTGATTTGCAGTGTCTCCTGGTTGCTCCTCAGAGATCTACACCATCCAGGGGAACTCTCACGGTCGCCCGTGCTACCTGCCCTTCCTCTACGACGGTCAGTGGTTTAGCAGCTGCACCAGTATCGGGCGTGAGGACGGTCACCTGTGGTGCGCGACCACGTTCGACTACGGGAAGGACGAGCGCTGGGGTTTCTGTCCTGTGAAGAGTGAGTAACAGTTTCGCATGTGGAGGACAGTTCTCTCTCTCTCTCTCTCCCCGCTCTAACAAACCCTCCTGTGTCTTCTCCTCGCTCCTCGCTCTCAGGCAGCGGCTGCGAGACGTTTTGGGACACTGACCCTCTGACGGATAGCTGCTACCAGTTCAACTTTCAATCCACGCTGTCGTGGAACGAGGCGAGGATCAGCTGCCAGCAGCAGGAGGCAGACCTGCTCAGCATCACCAAGGTGCACGAGCAGACGTACATCAACGGTAAAGACAAGTTTCACCTACATATGTTGATATTTATTGGTCCAAAAAGAAAAAAACAACCATCACTCATGTCAGGAAATCACTGGTTTAACCCTCCTGTTGTCTTCAGATTTACTCTGCACAAGGTGAAATATTTCCTCCAAATTTTTTTTTCTCCACTTTTGTGAAGGTGTTTCCAACATATTCACATAAACAGTACAGGCCAAAAGTTTGGACACACCTTTTTTTTTGAGATCTGACATAGTTTTAAATGCTAAAAATAAGTTTTAAAAAACATTAAAACAAGATATTTTATAACGCATGTCTTAAAGTAAGATTTTAAATCTCGGCAAGTGCAAGATGAGGAGCTTTCAAACTTTAAATCCCTGATGTAACGTTTACACACTTTCTTTACGAGCTCAAGGAGCAAAGATCTGCAGCCGCGTCTTCAATCATCAACCGAGGCGACAGGATCAGAGGTGACTTACTGTGTTAGTGATGTCATAGACCACGATGGCGGCCTGAGCGCCTCTGTAGTACATGGGCGCCAAGCTGTGATACCGCTCCTGTCCTGCAGTGTCCCAGATCTCAAACTTGACTGTTGTGTCATCCAAACATACCGTCTGTGTGAGGAAAGCAGCTGCAGAGAGAGAGAAAAAAAGTGGAGTTTTCTGCACAGCTGGACTTTAAAATTTGCTTTTGAAACAATTTAGAAATATCAAAGGGAAAGTTTCTGTGATGGAGGGAAAATCTCAGGTGTAGTGAAAGATCACTGAGTGCATAACTCGCTGGCACAACTGCACACTCAGCCGACTGTCACATGACGGAGGAAACCACACACACACACACACACACACACACTTTAAAGCTGTGTAATCTTTGACCAGGCATGCAGCTGACCACAAGTTCAGTGAGATCGAAAACATGCTGACGTGTTGGTGGATGAAAGCTCTGAGCATCCTGTTCGCACATTCTTGAGCCACATTACTCACAGGAAAGTGGGCAAAATATAATTATTCAACATGAAAAAGGAAATGACACCAAGAGAAGGTTTATCTTGAGCTAAAACTGCATTTATTCTTATACGTTTAGGTCCCTCATCCACATTAAACTGCACTTTTACGCCATAAAAACGATCTTTTCTGAAGATTTTGGAAAACTACAGTTTCATTGTTTCATGTTTACGCCGTTAACCAGAGTTTTTGTCTCTCAAATGTCACAACTTGAGTCACAAAAACCCATTAATGTCACATAAATGCAACATTACGCGCAGCCTACACTTCAAAAATTGAAATCCAAGCAACTTATTATGTCTTATTTGTAGCAAAAATGATCTTAAAACCCACTTTTATTCCTTGGCTTTTAACCCGGCATGAGACTCGGCTTCTGTTTTAGTTGTTTTTATTGTTCTGAAATTGTTTTTAGGAACCATGAAACATTGAAACAATACCTCAAGTCTTTATACCTGATTTTTATTCCTTGTTTTAATGTTTTGTCCATATGTGTTTTCAGCTGTGGTTGTTTTTAAAGTGCTTTATAAATAAAGCTGAGTCTTATTTTTCTTGATTAGAGCCACATTCGCCAAACCAGGTCAGAAAAATGTCTTATTTCAAGTTTTTTTAAAGACAAAAATAAGGTCTGAATTGTTTGTAACAAGTCAGAAAAATCTGCTTGTGAAGTTTCTTGAAATTAGAAACACCTCTCAATCTCTTAGTTGTTTTTATCCATTTATTTCTACGACACCCTCATTCTTACCTTTCTCAATTATTAATTTTGTCATTTTATTTTATTATGTTTTTGCACTTTATACAATATTATCTCTACTTTCATATTTTTTTATTATTATTTTTAATTTTTTAAAATATAATTCGTGGTGTGCATGAGTCTCTTCAGTAAAATCTTTCTCCCACAATGATTTTTGTTGATTTGTTCTGCTTTGCATGTATTTTATGAAGCTATGTTCAATCACTGTGAAACACTTTGAACTGTATTTTATTTGTATGAAAGGAGCTATATAAATAAATTTTGATTGATTAATACAAGAACCTTTTTTATTCAGTATTGTAAAACCTAACTGAAACCCAGTTTTTGACGTTTAATATTTAATATCATTTTTTAAAACACACCTCTAGGAAAACACTTCCAACTTTTTTGATTTTGCTTTTATTTACTGTGGCTCTTTTTTCTGTTACTTTACCTAGCCACTGTTTTTTTAATAACTATTTTACTAACTATTAGTTTTTATTGATTGTGTTTTAATCATATTTTCAAGCTTGTACAGCACTTTGTTCAACTGTAGTTTTTTCAAAATGTGCTACATAAATAAAGTTTGGCTTGGCTTGATTTTTAAAGTATTTGATTTTTTGACCTATACTGCAGTCAAGTTTTTACTTGGCTCCACTGGAAATTCTCTACTGCTCAGACTCTGGCTGCACAATGGCTGCTAGAGAAACGGGGTTTTATGGCTTCAAAAACGTAGAACGGTGACAGGCGGAAGCACGCTGTCCATTGGGTAGAGACAAAATTATTTCCAAAAATTAATGAGGGGGATTTAAAAAAAAACAAAACACCTGGCTACGAATGTATAAGGCCTAAAACTGAAGCAACACTTCACTCAAAAGTTTCCTTTCTTATCCTGCGTTGACGTCTGTGACCTCAGGGCTTCAGGTGAATTTCCCTTTGATCCTCTTGGTTCGACAGGTTTGTGTCTGTGTCTCATATGACGAGTGAGTTTGAAGGTTAATTTCTGAAGTTCTTAGAAAACCGCCGCTCCAGCAGAAACATGTTCAAACCCTGGAGCTAATCTGTGTTTCTGACTCTGCAGGACTCAGATTTGAGTTAAAGTCAAACACAGATTATCATTTCTACTTCAGTTCTCTTCACTCATCCACAGGAGGTGGAGGAAATCCCTGATTGTTGTCTCACTTCCTTCCCGTTTGATGACGCCGTGACGTCGTTCCTCTGCTGCGGAGCAAACAGGATTCCTAGAGGACGTTTTTTTTTTTTCTGTTTGAAACACACGCTGTTTACGCACAGCTAATAAATGTGAGTCTGTAATTTGTGAGGAGCTCGCTGGCTCATGGGGAAGTCAAGTGATCGGCTGCAAAGAACTGGTTGAGCAACTCCTTCGGCTGCACACGCTCTGACAACAGAGGAGATTAAGACCAACAGAAGTTCCTCTGCACCGGCAGGAACATGATTTTTCTGCCTCACGTTCCCTGACAGGTTCAAGAAAGCTTCAGAGTTAAACAGGATTAAAAACAAGAGAGAGAAAAACCGTTAAGACATTCACTAACTCTCTTTTCTGCTGGTGCGCGAATGAGCAGGGACCGTCTGCAAGTAACAACACCAAAAAAATACAAAACAGAAATATTCAATAACTTTACCCAGAGTGGTGTAGTTTCATCAAAACCTTTGTGATAATGAAGATGTTTGACAGAAGTGTCATCAATCAAACCATCTCCACTAAAACACACGGTTTAATCTAATGGAGGGGGTTTATGTGTGTTGAGATTAAATTTAATGATGAAACTTAATCAGAACAAAAACCACTTAAGTCATATTTTTGCCTCATTTTACCACAGAGATTTATAGTATGGTCTTATTGAGGTGGTTTTTGAGTGCTATGGTTAAATTTGATCATTAAATTTAATGACCAAATTTGGTCATTAAATTTAATGATTTGATTTAATGATTGAAAAAACCTGTTAAAATTACATTTGTGACTATTTTAACAAACAGAGATTTAAAGTACAATATAATGGAGGTAGGTTTTGAGTGCTATGATTAAATTTAATGATTACATTTGATGATTGAATTTGATGATTAAAAAAGCGACTAAAATTATTTTTGTGCACATTTTACCAAACATATTTTTAAAGTAAAATCTAGTTTAGGTGGTTTTTGTGTGTTGTGATTAAATTTAATGACTAAAAAAACCCAGTTAATCTGTGAAAATCTAGAAACTCGTAAAGTTGTGAGTTTACAAAGTCACAAATCTACAAGTGTATAAAGTCATCAGTTTCTGACTCGGAAGTTTGCAACTTTATAAACTTGCAGATTTGTGTCATTAAACTGAAAAATTACAAGTTTTTTCTCAAGTTTTCTTTTCAGTATTTCTTCATGTGGCTCAAATATGCCATTGTAGATCTTGAGACATGTAAGCAGTGATATCTTATAGAAACACTGACTAAAAAAATTATAAATCAAAAATGTTTGCAGCTCTGTTATCTAGGATTAGGACCAAGCATCAGACCAGGAGTTGTTACGAGGATCAGACTGGGACAAGTTCTCTGAGCTGTAAATATTTGCAGGTGGGTCAATGACGTGACGTCCCTTTTTTTGTGTCCGAGTGCAATATTTCCTTCCATCATGAATTGAGTATTTCATCACATGTATTTCTTTATTCTATGAAACCTGTGTTATTTGAACACATCTTTAAACTATTAAAATATAACATGTTTTTTTGTGTTTTGGTTCCTCAAACCCCCAAAATGTCAGGTGGTGCAACCGTCCTGACAAGTATCCACAGTAATTAAACTCTAAAAATTGAATGTCACTTATTGTAAATGCAAATTAAAAACACAGTGGNAACATCAAATTATTTATCTTATTCACAAATAAAAGAAATGAAACACACAAAATGAAAATGTATGAGTCACTACAGACACTTGAGAGATACTTGCCAATAATTTCACACAGAAAAAATAACAGGAACATATAAATATATTTTCATATATTTGGTTGCACCACCTGACATTTTTGGGTGCTCAAATTAAAAATACTAAAAAATAATGAACCTAAAATCTTTGAAATGTTGGTCAACTACTGAAATCTGTTAGAAAACTTAATTCTTCTCTCAGAAATATGTTTTTATCCATTTTCAAAGAACTTTTGAAAAATAAGTTTTTAGACCCTCTTTGTCATTGACCCAGGTATCGAGTCAGAAAAACAACAACAGGAAGTAGAAATGACCCTGAGTGACTCCTCACCTCCGATGGTGCTCTCCTGGTACTCGTGGAACTGGCCTTTCACGAAGCGCAGCACCAGGCTGGACTTCCCCACCGCAGACTCCCCCAGCAGCACCAGCTTAAACTGGCAGATCTTGTTGCTCGCCGCTGTGCCGTTGGTCCGTGCCGGTCCGCCTCGCCCTGCCATAGCGCAGTGTTGGAGACTGGGAGAAAGAAGAAGAGGAGGATGCTGGGAGAGGAGGGAGGAAGTCTGCTTGACTTTTAGGTTCGGGAGCTTCGCTGCTTGAGCAGGAGAGAACCGGGAACTCCAGACCAGGTGGGTTCAGTCTGAGCAGGTAGACGAGCCACAGGAAGAGGAGACCTCACCAGAGGGAGCTGCAAGACAAATTCACAACAAATTCATGACAAGTTCAGCTTTATTCCAGCTTTTTATTTGCAATAAAAGTGAAAAAACTGTCAAAACTTTAAATAATACAAACTCCAACACTTAACTTTGTCAAAATGCCTTTAAACATCTGTTTCTTAAAGTCGTCTCGAAAAATTCTGATATCCATATAAATGCCTGATCATTTTCCACAACTTAAAACTAGATTACCAACCCTGAAATTGTAGGCAGGGATGGGAATTGAGAGGGTATTACTGAATTATTATTATCTGTATCTTCATCAATTCCACCTGTGTATTTTCTGTGGACCAAAACCTTCAGATATTTTCTGCATCAACAACATTTTATTGAGTTTTCAAGTAAATAAATATGAAATTGGTCACTTAATTTAGATATCTCTGGTGGTAAATGAATACAAATAAGTAAAAATATCCCATCAGGTGACATCAATGTATTGCTTTGTTGTATGCTGTTGACTAAAGTAGGCCACCTAACAATGTTTTGAGTTGTTTGGCACCTTGAGCTTGCCGTAGTTATGCTGAACTTCCAGCTTGGAAAGTATTTACCTGTCCATTGCTTTGTGTGTTCAGTTTTACAGCTTTTTAAGTAAAAACTTCAAGCAGAAAATCCTGAATTAGAGTTTTCTTGGGAAACCACTCCAGCGTAATGTAAAGAATCGATTAAGAATAAACGCCGATGATGTCGATGGATTGAACCAGTTCTTTTTTATCCTTAACAGGAACCAGTTCTTGATTCACATTCCAAACTTAAACCAAAGTTTTTCCTTGTTCCTGGATTAAAAACAGGATTAAAAACAAGAGAGAGAAAAATCGTTAAGACATTAACTAACTCTCTTTTCTGCTGGTGCATGAATGAGCAGGGACCGTCTGCAAGTAACAACACCAAAAAAATACAAAACAGAAATATTCAATAACTTTACCCAGAGTGGTGTAGTTTCATCAAAACCTTTGTGACAATGAAGATGTTTGACAGAAGTGTCATCAATCGAACCATCTCCACTAAAACACACGGTTTAATCTAATAGCGGGGGTTTATGTGTGCTGAGATTAAATTTAATGATGAAACTTAATCAGTACAAAAACCACTAAAGTCATATTTTTGCCTCATTTTACCACAGAGATTTATAGTATGGTCTTATTGAGGTGGTTTTTGAGTGCTATGATGAAATTTGATCATTAAATTTAATGATTAAATTTGGTCATTAAATTTAATGATTCAATTTAATGATTGAAAAAACCTGCTAAAACTACATTTGTGCAAATTTTAACAAACAGAGATTTAATGTACAATATACTGGAGGTGGGTTTTGAGTGCTATGATTAAATTTAATGATTCAATTTGAAATTTAATGATGAAACTTAAACAGTACACAAACCACTAAAGTTATATTTTTGCCTCATTTTACCACAGAGATTTATAGTATGGTCTTATTGAGGTGGTTTTTGAGTGCTATGATTAAATTTGATCATTAAATTTAATGATTAAATTTGGTCATTAAATTTAATGATTCAATTTGGTCATTAAATTTAATGATTCAATTTAATGATTGAAAAAAAACCTGCTAAAACTACATTTGTGCAAATTTTAACAAACAGAGATTTAAAGTACAATACACTGGAGGTGGGTTTTGAGTGCTATGATTAAATTTAATGATTGAATTTGATGATTAAAAAAGCGACTAAAAATTATTTTTGTGCACATTTCACCAAACATATTTTTTAAGCAAAATCTAGTTTAGGTGGTTTTTGTGGACTGAATCCACTCATGACTGTAAACACATCAGCAATAACTCATCAGTTTCATCTGATGACTTCACGTTTGTTCTGCTGACACAGAAAGCTGCATCACTCTGGGACTCGGTGTCCAGATAAGGAGTTGATTATTTAACCATGTTAAGTATAAACAAGAGCTGCAGGAGGACGCCCACTCCCACAGGCTCCACAAACAGAGAGTGTTTTTAACATGAACACAGCGTGAAATATTGTCTCAGGTCTGTTCTGTTATAACTGTATCAGTTATGGAAATTAAAAATAGAGCTGGGCAATTAATCACATATTAGATTAAACTGCAATATGACCTGCTGCAATATTCTAATCTCAGACAGTGCAATATTTCTTTAACCTGTGTCATAATACCAGATAACCTTTTTGCAATTAATGTTTTACGCTCATTTTATGTCACTAAACTCCGCTCAACCAAATGGCACGATTGTTGAAACCTACTTTTGCAAGAGGAACAATCTAAGTGGTGAAAAGTGGCAAAAACAGCAAGAAGTAGCAATTCCAATAATCCAAAAATGGCAAAAAAAAAGTCAAAAAGCAGCAAAAATTGGGAAGAAAATTCTGAGAAAAGGTAGAAGGTAGCAACCATGGGGGGAAAAGGTAACAAAAACAGTGAAAAGTGCTAAGAATGGAAATGAAGGCAACAAAAAAAGGCATAAAGTTGGGATAAAATTTTAAAAAATAGTCAGAAGGTAGCTTAAAATGGACAAAAAGTGAAAAATAAAGAGTGAAACATGACTTAACTGGCCAAAAAACAACAAACATTGGCAAGAAAATTCTGAGAAAACTTGGAAAATAGTGAGAAGGCAGCAACAATGGAGGGAAAAGTAACAAAAAACTGTGAGAAGTGGTTAGAATAGCAACAAAAAATTGCAAGAAAGTTGGGATAAAACTTAAAAAAGTAGTCAGAAAGAAGTTAAAAAATGGGCAACAAGTGAAAAAAAAGAGTGAAAGGTGACAAAAGTGGCCGAAGAGCAAAAAAAACTGGCAAGAAATATCTGAGAAAAATTGGAAAATAGTGAGCAGGTAGCAATAACAGAGGGAAAAAGTCAAAAAATCTGTGAAAAGTGGTAAGAATAGTGAAAGGCAACAAAAACAAAGGATAAAAGTTAAAAAATAGTCAGAAGGAAGGAAGCAAAAAAGTGGTAGAAAAACAGTGAAAAGTGACTAAAATGGGCAAAAAGGATTCCCAGGTAGAAACAGCAACAACAGCAAAGAGAAGCAACAATCTAAAGACACCCAAAAATAGTCAAAACGCAGCAAAAGTTGGCAAGAAAATTGGGAAAACGCTTGAGAAATACTCAGAAAGTAGCAAAAAATGGTCCATATCTGGTGAAAAAAAGAGTGAAAAGTGAATAAAATGAGCAAAAAGCAACAAAAATTCGCAAGAAAATTCTGAGATGGTGGCAAAAAAAGGTCTAAAAGTGGAGAAAAAAAATGAGTGAAAAGTGACTTAACTGACCCAAAAGCAACAAACATTTGCTAGAAAACTCTGAAAAAACTTTGTAAATGGTGAGAAGGTAGCAACAATGGAGGGAAAAGTAACAAAAAAAGTGTGAAAAGTAGTAAAAAAAAAGTCAAAGGCAACAAAAAATATGGCAAGAATGTTGTGATGGTCCAAAAGTGGTGAAAAATAAGCAAAAAGTGACTAAAATGTCAATGTTTATTTCCAACAATGTGTTTGTTTATTCCATAGGATGAGGGACCGAGTTAGATTATTTTTGCAAATTGTTCAGCCTTAATAAGAATAAAAAAAACACTACTACAGATATTAGAGGCCTTTCAGAAATGCCCACTAAGCTGAACACATTTCTTCCTGTGAGTCATTAACACAGATGTGTGTCTGCAGTTTTCAGCCACGACTGTAAAGCTGTTTCCCTGTTGTGAAACCAGACAATGAACGAAAACACTGATATTAAAGAAACACTTTGTAACGTCGCGTTGTTCAAAAAGAAGTGATAGAAAACTAACAGCTCTGAGCAGTGAGATAATGAGGCTGTTACACAAACGTCGAGGACATTTTTACACCAAAACAGGAAACCAGGCTGATTTAACTCCATTTGGTTTGACGACAAATAAAAGTCACAACTTTTAAATAAATCAGTCTGAGCAGATTATTCGTTCTCCAGTCGAGCTCTCACGTATAAAATCTTGCTTCACATGAGGTCAACCAGCTTCTGCGAGGTCAAGGGACAGGAAACAGAACTCAGCTCGAAGCAGGAAGTGAGGATTGCAGAACAAATTTTTACTGCTGAGCACATTAAAACGTGGGATAACCTCGGCTCTGTCGCCGGGAAAACTCAGAGAAGTTTTCTCTGAGCGAGAGGAGAAAACTTCTGAATCTGGTTTAAGCTCCTGCATGTGACCAGAGATCAGAGCCCTGTGCATTAAATATTCAGCACCGTATGTTTTTGTTTTTTAACCTCGTTACTAAATTCAGAGACGGGAGCCGCAACACATGGTTTATGGTTTTAACAAGTCTGTGTCTTTCTCTTTCACCTCCAGTTTTGTAAAAAGCTCCTTTAGACTCTTAAAGTGACGGACACAGGCGGAAAAGAGCAGAGAGGAGAATAAAGACGCCGTTCACTGCGTCAAACAGGTGCTCGAACACTCATTTAGCTGCAAACTGCAAAAAGAAAGAAGGAGGCCATGGATTGAGTTTAGAATAAAATCCAAATTTGACTTATTTTGACAGGTTTTCTTGAAAGAAGATCAAGCAAGAGAATTGCGTTTGCAAAACTGCAGAAACTGAACAATTTGCAAAGATAATCTAATCTCTATTTATTTTGCAATGCAACCATATTAGATAGACATGACTAGGAACAAATAACTATTAAAAAAATCTTATAAATAAACTAATTGCCATTTTTTCCCCCTGTAAAGCTATTGCAATTGATTGTGTGATTATTTTTAGGTTCCCTGGCTTATGTGTTGGTATCAATTGCTGTATTAAAGGGGTAATTGCAATCACTATAATAATTAGTGCTATTATTATTATTAATATTATTATCATTTTGAATAAGAGTTGGCCTCATTGAGAATTTTTATTTTGCCCATATCAAGTCATAATTTTGAAAAGAAGATGTCAAAATTACGAGATAAAAGGTCCAAATAATGAGGAAGAAATATAAGATTTTTGTCAAAGAAAACCAAAGGTACTTCTCGAAATTAAGAATATGATACAAAAAGTTAAATCATTTGTTGTCACAGATATTATACAGACTCATTATACATTAAATGAAATATTTTAAGCCTTTATTTCTGCAAATGTTGGTCATTATGGATAATAACAGATGATAAAAACATAATTTTTTTGCCAAATGTTGTCACTTTTCACTCTTTTTTTGCCATTTAAAAAAATATTTTGTTAATTACTGACTATTTTCCAAATTTTCTCCCATTTTTTGCATTTTTTTTTTGCTTTAGGACCATATTTAACACCTTGAACTTCTACTTCTTGCTGTTTTTGCCACTTTTTATTACTTAGATGTTTCTGTTGTACAGACTCATTACACATTAAATGAAATATTTTAAGCCTTTATTTCTGCAAATGTTGGTCATTGTAGCTTACAGATAATAAAAACATTTCTTTTTTGTCAATTATAGTCACTTTACCCTCTTTTTTTTGCCACTTTAAAAAATTGTTTTGTTAATAACTGACTAATTTCCAAATTTTCACCCATTTTTCCCCCTTTTTTTGCTACTTCTTGTTGTTTTTGCCACTTTTTATCACTTAGATTGTTTCTCTGTCAACAGTTTGTCTCTTCGGTTGAGTAGAAAAACTGGATGTGGTATTCTGACACATTTGAGGTTAAAGAAATATTGGACTGTGATTGGAATATTGCAACAGGACTTATTGTGATTGAGTCTAATTTGCAGACAAAATCAAAAGTCTACGATGACACACTGATGATGTAGAGTCCGTTAAGGTTTAAAAAGCAGCATCTCCTCGTCTCCACAGCTCGGCCTGAACGTCTGCGTCTCTATCAGAGCCTCTTTGTTGGTGAGACAGACCTGCACACATCTGAAAAAGCCTGTGACGGAGCCTTTGATGGCTCCTTTAATGGGCTCTGAAGACATCCACAGGGAAGTGGGTCAGAGAGAGACAGGCAGTGGGACACGGGTCAGGAAAAAGAGGAAGGAGAAGAGGCGGTGAAATATTCATCACTGCCTCCTGAACGCCCCGCTGCTACGATTGTACGGCATTAAAATCCAAAAACATTAATGCGCCGGCGAATCAAGCTCCTGTATGAATACTTCAAACCGTCCTTTCCACAAAAAAATGATACACTGCAGCATAGACTGTATAATGAGTGGACGTAACGACGTTCGGCTCGAACTGAAGCCTCCAGCAGATGCTCCGCCCCCTGGTGTCTGGCTGCAGTATAGGTCATAAGCCCCGCCCCCTGGTGTCTGGCTGCAGTATAGGTCATAAGCCCCGCCCCCTGGTGTCTGGCTGCAGTATAGGTCATAAGCCCCGCCTCCCCATGTATTCCAGATATGAGCCGGGAAAACTTTCAAAAATTATGATACCTCGTAGAAACGTTTCTCTCATCTTTACGCTAAGGTAGTATGATGATGTCATCTGGCTGCATGGTGTTCGGGTGTTTTTTTTTTTCTGAGAAGTTAGTTTCTCATTAGTTATTGGACGTTAAAAACCGTGATATAAGTTTCGTTTTACGATAGTTGACAGCTGCCGTTCGTGAGTAGTTTTTATCGGGGATATAAGAAACTTCGGGAAAGAGCCAAAAGGAGACTAAACCTTCTGAAGAAGAAGAAATAAATATTTTTATTTCTCTTTTCTACTTGGCTCCACCGGAAATTCTCTACTGCGCAGACTCTGGCTGCACAATGGCGGCTAGAGAAACGGGGTTTTTTGGCTTCAAAATCGTAGAACGGTGACAGGCGGAAACACGCTGTCCATTCTATATACAGTCATTGCTTATGACCTATACTGCAGCCAGACACCAGGGGGCGGGGCTTATGACCTATACTGCAGCCAGACACCAGGGGGCGGGGCATCTGCTGGAGGCTTCAGTTTGAGCCGAACGTTGTTACGTCCACTCATTATACAGTCTATGGTTTCAACTCAATCTCTCAATAAAGTCGTTAAAAGTTTAAAATTTCGTCCTCTCGTGCCAGTAAATTCCTCCGTACTTGTACTTTAAGCAGAGCCATCACATTAAGACTCATAAAGACATTATTACCGCTGACATCATTTCTTTTATATAACTGTTTTATTGACACAGATTAAACAGTTTTTACTTGATCGAGGAACAGAACTCAGTGTTTTTGATGTCATTGAGATTCAGCTGTTTGTCGTGTCCTCACTCTTAAGTACAAATATATTCAAATAACATGTTTGTTTCTTTTGTGACTCTTGTTTATGGCTCTGAAAGAATCACAAACCTCCATCCTGTCAGACAGAAAAAGAACGTACAGCTCTTTTTTTTATTTTTATGATGTGGACTTTGTCCTCTGAAGTGATTACACATCCTGAAGAGTCAGACTCTGTAGATGATAGAAGGAGCGTTTGTGTTTCTTAATTATGTAACGATCACTCAAACTTCTGTCGAACTTAAAGTTTTCATATCTCAAAATTATGGCTGAATGATTTTCAAAATTGGTCTTATTGCAATTATTTCTATCAATATTTCAATTGCGATTACTTTTAGAGTCCCAATCTTATGTGCATTGATATCATTTGCTATATTCAAGGGGGAGATATATGAGGGAGAAAAGTAAACAAACAAAAAGAAATTCATAAATAAAAAACCTGTTTGCATCTACAGGTACATCTCAAAGTATTAGAATAACACGAAAAAGTTCAATATTTTTGGTCACTCATTTTAGAAGTGAAACCCAGATATTATATACAAAGAGTGTATTATTCTAAGCCTTGATTTCTTGAAAATTTGATGTTAATTAAAGCTTACAGATAATGAAATCACAAAATTCAAATATGAGATAAGATGCATTAAAAAAAAGGACATCTGGCTTCTGAAATATTTTGCTACTTTGTGACTAATTTCCAATTCTTTTGCCCAACTTTTCACCAATTTTCTGCTGCTTCTTCACCATTTTTGCCTCCTCAAACTTATTTTTATTGCCACTTTTCACCACTAAGATTGTTTCTCTCGCAAAGGTAGTTTTCAATAATTTGACTCTTCTTTCTTATGGAAATATTGCGCTGTCTGTCATTACAATATTGACGTAGCCATGTTGAGATTTAATCTAATTTGTAATTATTGCCCTGCTCTAAATCGAACATGATAGTGTTGATTAAGGGGTTTAAGTTGTTTTAAAATCTTAGCAAGTTTTTATGTATTGTTTTTAGACTTAATAAGAGCCACTTTCACCTGGTATGTCCAGAAAAATGTCTTATTCCAAGATATTTTAAGACAAAAAATTATGTCTATCTAATGTCTTTCTATTAGATATAAGTAAAAACCTAATAAGTATAAAAACTGAACTTAGTCTTTGTACAGAAAGTTGTGTTTTGAGTGTTATTGGGTGGCTATTGGTTGTGATATCATCAAAAGATGACGTGGGCAGTGTCAATAAATGTGGTTAAAGTTTAAAAAAAAATGAAGAATCATGAGTCTAAGAAGCAGAAATATAATGTTTACAAATGTAAACACTGGGTCTTAAGAGGTTGAGACATTATTCTTATTTCATGAAACTTCATGAGCTGATTTTATTACTTTTTCCAAGCGATACAGACGTCATTTTTGTCTTTTAATGTCTTGTAATAAGACATATTTCTGGTATAATTAGACCATTTTTAGTAAAAATAAGACACAAACACTTGTTTTGATTACAGTTTTTGCAGTGTGGGATGACATAAAAAGTTATTCAGAAATAAAGTCACACTTTTCCAGAGATATGTTGCTGCAAAAATCATGTTTTATTGTCATATTTATAGATTTGATAGGTGTTCTGGTAATTTTGGTTACCATTGTACTTTGAATCTTAAGGGCAGTGACATTTTCCCAACACAGCTGCTGTATGCTACATATTGTTATAACTCTCTCTGACAATAAAGAAGATATTATAAATCTGAATGTGTGTGAAAATGTTAAAAGTGTGTCTGACACTGTGAGGTTGACATGAAATTGCTGATGGGTTAAAGTAAAAAAAAAAAAAGAAGAATTATGGGTCTGAGAGGCAGAAATATAATGTTTACAAATGTAAACACTGGGTCTTAAGAGGTTGAGACATTACTCTTATTTCATGAAACTTGATGAGCCTATTTTATAACTTTTTCCAAGCAATACACACATCATTTTTGTCTTTTAATGTCTTATAATAAGACATATTTCTGGACTATAATTAGACCATTTTTAGGAAAAATAAGACAAACACTTGTTTTGATTACAGTTTTTGCAGTGTGGGATGACATAAAAAGTTATACAGAAATACAGTCATACTTTTCCAGAGATATGTTGCTATAACTGCTGCAAAAATCATGTTTTATTGTCATATTTATAGATTTGATAGGAGTTCTGGTAATTTTGGTTACCACTGTACTTTGAATCTTAAGGGCAGTGACATTTTCCCAACACAGCTACTGTATGCTACATATTGTTATAACTCTCTTTGACAATAGAGAAGATATTATACATCTGAATGTGTGTGAAAATGTTAAAACTGTGTCTGACACTGTGAGGTTGACATGAAATTGCTGATGGGTTAAAGTTTAAAAAAAATGAAGAATCTTGAGTCTGAGAGGCAGAAATATAATGTTTACAAATGTAAACACTGGGTCTTAAGAGTTGAGACATTATTCTTATTTCATGAAACTTGATGAGCCGATTTTATTACTTTTTCCAAGCAATACAGACATCATTTTTGTCTTTTAATGTCTTGTAATAAGACATATTTCTGGTATAATTAGACCATTTTTTGTAAAAATAAGACACAAACACTTGTTTTGATTACAGTTTTTGCAGTGTGGGATGACATAAAAAGTTATAAAGAAATAAAATCATACTTTTCCAGAGATATGTTGCTGCAAAAATCATGTTTTATTGTCATATTTATAGATTTGATAGGTGTTCTGGTAATTTTGGTTACCATTGTACTTTGAATCTTAAGGGCAGTGACATTTTCCCAACACAGCTACTGTACGCTACATATTGTTATAACTCTCTTTGACAATAAAGAAAATATTATAAATCTGAATGTGTGTGAAAATGTTAAAACTGTGTCTGACACTGTGAGGTTGAGATGAAATTTCTGATGGGTTAAAGTTAAAAAAAAAGAAGAATCATGAGTCTGAGAAGCAGAAATATAATGTTTACAAATGTAAACACTGGGTCTTAAGAGTTGAGACATTATTCTTATTTCATGAAACTTCATGAGCTGATTTTATTACTTTTTCCAAGCAATACAGACATCATTTTTGTCTTTTAATGTCTTGTAATAAGACATATTTCTGGTATAATTAGACCATTTTTAGTAAAAATAAGACACAAACACTTGTTTTGATTACAGTTGTTGCAGTGTGGGTTGTTGCAGTGTGGGATGACATAAAAAGTTATAAAGAAGTAAAGTCATACTTTTCCAGAGATACGTTGCTACAACTGCTGCAAAAATCATGTTTTATTGTCATATTTATAGATTTGATAGGTGTTCTGGTTATTTTGGTTACCATTGTACTTTGAATCTTAAGGGCAGTGACATTTTCCCAACACAGCTACTGTACGCTACATATTGTTATAACTCTCTTTGACAATAAGGAAGATATTATAAATCTGTAAGTGTGTGAAAATGTTAAAACTGTGTCTGACACTGTGAGGTTGACGTGAAATTGCTGATGGGTTAAAGTTTCAAAAAAATGAAGAATCATGAGTCTGAAAAGCAGAAATATAAGGTTTACAAATGTAAACACTGGGTCTTAAGAGGTTGAGACATTATTCTTATTTCATGAAACTTGATGAGTCGATTTTATTACTTTTTCCAAGCAATACAGACATCATTTTTGTCTTTTAATGTCTTGTAATAAGACATATTTCTGGTATAATTAGACAACTTTTAGTAAAACTAAGACACAAACACTTGTTTTTGCAGTGTGGGATGACATAAAAAGTTATACAGAAATAAAGTCATACTTTTCCAGAGATATGTTGCTGCAAAAATCATGTTTTATTGTCATATTTATAGATTTGATAGGTGTTCTGGTAATTTTGGTTACCATTGTACTTTGAATCTTAAGGGCAGTGACATTTTCATTTGGTTTCAATAACAGATACAGAGCTATGTGTTAGCATTGCTCTGAGGCTTTACAGTTCCCCAACTTAACGTCATCTTTTTTAAACAATCATTTACCAAACATAAGCTCCAGTTTTTCCATAATAAATCATCAACAACAGAAGTAATCCAGGTTTTTGAGCAGACACACTGGTGTTCTGACGCCGTTAGCTACGTTAGCAGCTGTGGTCAAGTGACAAAAACGTCAACTTTCCTCCCCTCGGCCCCTCGTCGTCAGCGCTTTGACATTAAACAAATAGACAAATTCGGGTTTATTTTCGTGTCTTGTGATGATTTAGAGGTGAATTAAATGTGGAAAGAGCAGTTTTGGAGCCGTGTCGCTGATGTCGGAGCTTCTCTTTAGTGTCTGATGGACGTTTAGCCTGAACCTCTTTGATCCGCTCAGCAGAATGTGTCATTACACCTAAGAGCCGTTAACGCCTCTTAAAAAGCTTTCTAACACATTATTTCCCCTTTTCAACCTCAGGTATGATCGTTATAAAGAGTTTGACTCACATTACTTTTCCTTCCTTCGCTGCTCTCATCGGCTGCTTCTTCTTCTTCTTCTTCTTCTTCTTGGGCTCCGGCCTTCCCTTCCGGTTTGCAATTTTTCCGGGAACGTCCCACTGTGAGTCAGAGGCGTCTGACCAATCAGAGCAGCGCTTTAAAATAATAATAATAAAAAATAAAACAGCATTTAATTTAACACTTTTTTGCCAACTCTAACCATAAAAGACCATTTCAGCCAGTCAGAGAAATAAAAATAAAAATTTGGCTTTTGTGAGAATTTTTTCTTGCCCAAATTTAGTCAAAATTTTCAGTTAAAAAGTCAAAATTTGGGGATGAAAAGACAAAATAATGAAATAAAGTCAAATCATGGGATGCTTTGGTCAAATATATGAGGTAAACTGACTGTAAAATGACATGTAAAATAGGTAAAAATAGGTAAAAAAATAAATAATAATAAATAAGAATTATAATATAAATAATATAATAATGATTATAATAATCATAATGAAAAATAATAATATAAATAATATAATAATGATAAATAAGAATAATAGGTAAAAAATAGGTAAAAATAGGTAAAATGACTGTTGAACTCTGGTGGTCCCCTTTAAGGCCTGCCCCCCCCCCCGACAAATGAACATTGCAATTTTTGCACAGTTTATTATTTTATTCTGTCTATTTGTTAAAAAGGCTAGTTGATTGTGTTCTTCTTTTATTCTTTTTTTATTGTATATTTGTATATATTTATTATTCTCATTTCTATGATTGGGCTTGCTCCGGGACCAGGGTAACCTAATTTCGTCCCACCCATGTTTTACATGGGTTGAATGACAATAAAACTCCTTGAATCTTTGAAACAGTAAAACTTTTGAGATAAGAGTCAAAACTTGGGTTAAACATCTTTAAATTTTGACATTTTATCTCAAGATATTGAGATTTATTGTCAACGTTTGCAAAATAATGATCAAATTTTGATATATCAAAAGTTGTTTCCATCATGAGGCCTTGTCTTTAAGTGAATATGCTTATTTATGAGTTTATTTAAGGCAAGAGGAATCAGCATCATCTTTTAAATCTCTTCTTAAAACACACTTTTCTGTCTTGCTTTTATGTGATGTCGTCTTCTTCCTATTCTTATCACCGCGACTATCTCTTCACCTCTTTTGTGTTTTTTACCACCAATTTATTTATTGTCTTTTTGTTTATTCAGTTTGTTTTCTGTATTTATGCAAGGTATTATGTTTACTTAATGAATATTCTCATCATACACAGCAGTATTATGTAAACAATGGATGTATGTTTATATGTACAAGTGTGTCTTTTGTTTAAAATCACTGATTTGCTCTCAGATAATGTTATATGTTCAATTGGAAAAAAAAAATCAAAATAAAAGTTCCAAAAAATCGTAGTTGCATCAGATAAAAGTTAGCATTTTGAGATAATAGTCAAAATTCAGACATTAAGTCAGAAATATCAGAAATAAGATGAACTTCTGAGTTGGAAAATGACAAAACTGTGAGATAAAAAAAATATATTAAAATTTGAGATAGAACACAGACAGCTTGAGATGAAAAGTTGACATTTTTGGGATAAAAATAGAAATTCTGCAATAAAAAGTCAAAATTTTGAGAAAAAAAATTCAAAATTTTGAGATAAAAAGTTGAAATTTTGGGAGAAAAGTAGTAATTAAATGTTGAAAAGTCAAAATTATGAGGAGAAAATAAATAAAAATTTAACATAAAAAGTCAAAATTTTGGGATCCAAGAATTTCAACTTTCATCTCAAGAAATTAAATTTGACTTAATAAGGCTTTTTTTATTTTTATTTTTTTTTTACCAAAGCCAGTTATTAATTGTTTTATTTCTTAGAGCTGCAAATGGGCTTCTTCATACTTACTTGATTTTTAAACAACACAGCCAAATTAGTTCTGTTGCAAATAATTGTCATTCATTACTTCTTCAAACGTGCAGTGAGGACTATCAGCTTTAAAGACTCTCTTTCCCATGAGCACTTGCACCCACTGTCCGAATGAAGTAACTCTTGTTAACATGTGCGTTTTTCTTTTGTCCTTTTGCCAGTCCAGCATCCGTGTCCAACATTACTGCAAAATAAATCCAAGAAATCCTTTTCAAGAATTTAATCTTTGATTTTTAATCATCCTTAAAAACAACAAATATACATAAATAAACAAACACAAGTAACAGCCAGACGACATTTGGAGTCCAGCAAACATTCATAACTACACAACACTGCATGCAACTCATCAAATATTCTGATATTCATTTATTTATATGAGGTGAGTTTGTGGAAGGAAATCTTGATAAAGTCTTCACAGCTATAATTTGTATATTGTACAAAAGGATGGCTTCGTTTAGTTTGTTTATAAATGATTTACAGTTATGTTGCTGTTTTGTCATTGTGAACCTCAGTAAAACAGCTAACATGCTTTTAGTACAACATTTAGAGAGGATTTAGTGTTCAGGGGTTCACATAGACGGACTATATACAAATAATAACTGTGAAGGAATGCAGAAATCTAACACCAGAAAACTCCACAAACCAAATTAAACCTGCAGTGCAACAATGGTCGGTTAAATCCTTATAGCTGTTTCATAAAAACCCAAACAGGAGTTATTATTGGAAATAAAAATCTAAAACTATTTTCTTTACCAACTCAAAAGATTCTGTCTCTTTATTAATTAGATTTTTGAAGTATTTCACCATGTTTGCCTCACTGCAGAGCAAAGAAATGTTATAACCATCCACCACCACTGAGTGGCGCTGCGTTCAAGTACTTGTAACATGCTTTTTAAACCCTTTCTCAAACCAAACCCTAAATCCTCCTCGTACATGACTCTGTCACAAGTCACACTAGAAGCTGAGTGAAGTCTCCTTCATCAAAGTTCAGGGTTTATGTACGGCAGCAGCTTTAGGACAAACTTCCCTCTGTCAGGAAACAGGAATTGTGTGTTGCCATGGTTTCACAGACGGCTGTGCACCTGTGAATCTGTGTACTTTTGTTTTTTCTTTATCAGATTTTATTAGTTTAAACTGATAAATTATCCCTTAATGTATGACTCGATGCTAATTCAGTTTATTGTAATTTAATCATCATGTCACAAAACGAGTCGTCCAAAATTGTAATAATTTTAATACGACAAGGATATTTTCAAATGTCAGAGCAGCAAGAAGCTTATTTTTCAGTTCTAACTTAAGTTCGAAAAATGCATCAAAAACGACATAAATTGAGAAAAACTTCCTTAAAGAAAACAGGAAACTTCTATGCAACATGACTTTGATCAGTCTTTATCATGTAAGTGCTAAAATTAATCGAATTAATGTGTTACAGTTTGTTCAATTACTTTTATTTTTTTTATCCTAGGAGAGCAGAGGACTTACTGCACGTAAACAGCCCCCCCCACCAGGATGCTGTAGAACAGGGATGTCCAAACTAAGGCCCAGGGGCCAATTGTGGCCCGCTGTCTATTTTTATGCAGCCCCCCTGCTTTCATTTTAAAATGTATTAATTCTGTAACTTAAACTATTCATGTTCAAATTGTGTACATTTACAGTTTTTTGTCAGATGCTTGAAAAAAACCTAAATATATCTGGTAACATCTCACAAAAATTTGGATTGTACATAGGCCACCTCATTTAAAATTTTTTTTTAAAAACGCATGAGAGGACAAAAGCCTGAATTAAAGTTGTGAAATGGTGAAGAAAAGACAAAAGTCGATGGCTCAGAATGCAGGATCAGAAATATTTGGCATGATAAATTCCATTTCATGATCCTGCCATAAAAAAACAACATATTTTTTCCAGAGTTTGGTTTCATCTCATAGGTTTGTAATAATAACACGAGCATGTTTGACGACACTTGGAGACAGTTTTTTTGTTTGTTTGTTTGTCATTTTCACATTATGCAATACCGCTCTTTTGGAGAAAGTTAGGACACTCTTGCTGTAGAACATTCTAGTAAATCTAGAAGCCTATCTGAAGTATAGACAGTCTTGGGAGGGAAAGTATCGGTAACATTTAGCAATTTAAACTGCAAAAAAAAAGAAATCTAATGAGTGATTGTGTCTTATATTTAGTGAGACCATAGTGTTAAATTTGACCCATTGACCCCATAAAAATCTCACATGAAATCTGAATTTTTTCCTTTTGATGTGGCAAAAATGTTTCAGCTATTATTCGTTTGGTAAGACAGAAATGTTTCCTTCAAAGGTTTTAAAGTGTGGTAAAGTTAATGTTGTGTTCCTGAAACTCAGCGAAACTCAGTGAGCTGTTATTGCAGTGTTTGTATTCCCTCCATTTCTAAAAGAGGAGCTTGAACCTCCACAGTCAAAGTGCTGTTGCTCATATCCGGATATTCCAGATTGTCCGACCTGTCTTGATACAGCGAAGCTCGACAGTCTCTGCCGTCCGTCACCTGCCCGAGCAGAGAGTACGAAACACCCTGGATGTTGTGCATGGGGGAGGATCCCACCGGCTCACCCTGCCTGGGGCCGCTGACGCCCCCCTGCAGGTTTTGACTGTGACTCTTACAAACCGAAGCGTGGACTCTCAGCGGTGAGTTGGAGTAGTTTGAATTCACTAAAGAACACACAGGGTGAGAGTTGCTCATCGTGGGTATGGAGGCGCTGAAGGCCTGACAGATGACGGGGTAAGACGTGAAGGCGGGGCTGAGGAGCGAGGGACCTGCACGGGCGTGTGGGTGAGTCATGTACGGTGAGTTTGGAGTCGTTCTGGAGGCTTGAAACGTGCCGCACTGCTTCTGTAACCTGTGAGCGGCTGCCCCTTCTCTGTCAGAGCAGTACATGTGCAAACAGGACGACAGGGGGCTCCTGGTCTGTGTGGGCATCCTGCTGCACCCCCACACGTTTCTGGGAGGATGGCTGATCGCGTCATGATGGAGGTGAAGCCCGGTGGAGATATTCAGAGGGACGTGAGGCTGCCAGCCGCTGGAGACTGTCACACTTGGACTGGAATCCATTTGGACGCCGTAGGAATATGAAGAAACTGGTGCAGGGTAATGGAGCATCGACATGTGAGACTGTAGGAAATGCATCATGTCATGTAACTCCTTCGCCAAACTGGAGACTTCCTGGTTCAAGTTGTTCACCTGAAAGGAGGAAGAAAAGTGGATATATGGATAACGCTTGACTAATTAGCCTGTAGGTCAACCCCAATTCCAATGAAGTTGAGACATTGAGTAAAAAGTATAAAAAGAAAACAATGATTTGCTATTGTGAATTTGACGCTGCAACACAGTCCTAAAATTCTGGGACAGGTTCATGTCGAGTAGCTGCACTCTTCTACTACGGAGCCACGCTGTTGTAACAGGAGCAGAATGTGTCTTGGTTTCATTGTCTTGCTGAAATAATCAGGGACGTCCCTGAAAAAGACAAAGTGTCTTGGATGGCAGCAGATGTTGCTCCAAAACCTGTTTGTACCTTTCAGCATTAATGCTGCCTTCACAGATACTGGGACAGTTACCCATGATGCCATGGGGCACTAACAAACCCCCATACCATCACAGATGCTGCTTTTGAACTTTGAGCCGAGAACAATCCATCCATGATTTCCAGAAAGAGTTTGAAATGTGGACTCGTTTGTGTGTGTTGTTGATGTCTGACTTTGTCTTTGCATGGTAGAGTTTGAACTGTCACTTGTAGATGTAGTGATGAACTGTGTTAACTGACAATGGTTTTCTGAAGTGTTCCTGAGCCCACGTGCTAATATCCTTTACACAATGATGTGGGTTTTTAATGCAGCGCCGCCTGAGGGGTCAAAGGTCACGGCCATTCAATGTTGGTTTTGGGCCTTGCTGCTTACGTGCAGAGATTTCTCCAGATTCTCTGAATCTTTTGATGATATTATGGACTGTAGATGATGAAATCCATCAATTCCTGCAGTTGAGAAACATTGTTCTTCAACTGTTGGACTGTTTGCTCACGCAGTTGTTGACAAAGTGGTGAACCTGACCCAAACAGCTGTTTTTTCAGCATTTATCAACTTTCACAGTCTGTTCTTGACCCTGTTCAATCTTTTTAGGAATGTGTTACGTACTTAAAGAAAACCAATTAAG